>OX101748.1:1689288-1796384 GCA_944452665.1 Stenoptilia bipunctidactyla | reverse complement strand
TGTTTTGTATGTGTTAAAGTGTTTTCCTGTACATACGATTTTGTTTTTGTAAGTAACTTTTATTTTAATTTGTTTTTTATTGTGGCTTGGTGAATAAATTGCGCGACCAGTACTGGGGTGGGTGACCGCCGATCATTTATTTCTCGCAACGACTTCCGTGCTTCGGAGGACACGTTAAGCAATCAGTCCCGAATGCCTACATACATACTTAACTTCACGCCTGTATCCCTTATGGGGTAGGCAGAACACCAGCGGTAATACAGGGTCAATATTAATTAGCACAACACCTCTTGCAGGCAGCCTCTTATTAAAATTAACCCTGTAAAACTACCTGATGTCACGTTTGACTTTGGACATATTAAAATGATGGAAAGAGACTATTGCAATGACAGGGGGTCAGCTTTTCACCCACAAAAAACATCTGTCCCTTAATTGACTTTTACAGTATGCCCAGGAAAACAAGCAGCTGAAAAAATGTTTTTCTTTTGCTCTGAGTCCAGCTTGAAAGTCCCGGGTGCTGTACCCTCATCTACTTGCAACGTAAAATCGAACATCGTTACTGACGTATCAGTTAAGAATTAGTTTAACTCTTACCAATATAAGTTATAGTAATTCCCTGTGTAGAAACGGACTCGTAAATACTTAATTATATGTGTAGCAGAAATTAATTTTATATTTGTAATTTCACTAACATTAAACTATAAATAATTAATTCCAGTGCCTAAGATTATTTGGATTCTATATATTTTGTGCGTATTCAATTAATATATAAATGATTGTCATAAAGGTTTTTTTTGTCGAGTCATATAAAATAAGAACAATTTATAATTTAAAATACTTATATAAATTTACCAATATTTATTTCTTTAAAAAAAATCTAAAGAAATAAATGCCTACCTATGCTAAATTGTTATTTTAGTTTTACTTTATGAATAACTATACCTACTTGTAATTGGTAACATATAACGTAATTATGGGAAGAGTGTTCACTCCTAATACAGGTCTGCGTACCTAAAAGGAGTGTACTTCAACATATTTGGTAAATGAAATTTGCCAATAAAGAAATTTTGAATAAACTATTCATTGGGATTTGTTAGCCATCATCAAGCACAAAACAACTTGGTAGTATACAGCCTTAAATTTCCTAGTCATCCGGAAGAGAGACTCGGAGCCCTTCAGTGGACTCATTGCAAAGTTGTGGTGCTGATTTTGTATAACGTGTTTATCGTTTACAATGCTTTCTAGGAGACGCTAGGAGACGCTTTCCGCTTAACAAAAGCTTCTCTTAAGGATATCCACACCACTTTACGAAATGTTTAAAATGCATGTTGATATTAATATTTCAAACTATAGAATTATGTAGAATGGAAAGGAAAGTGGTTTTATTGACGTTTTTGCGGGCGACCCTGTCACTGTAATAGTCTCTCTCCATCATAATAATACCAAAAAAATTGTCAAATGTGACATCAGATGGTTTTATAGCTCTGGTGTACTGCCTACACTCCATGAGGAATATATGCGTGAAGTTATGTATGTATGTAGAATTACATAAACAATTCAACAGCAGTTCCAAAGCACTTAACCTTACGTTTCCTAAAGCGATTGTACCTTCATAGATTTTCCTAGAATCAAACAACTGTATCAAAACTTGCGTGCAAAACTTCTAATGGAAAAACTAAGGTACTATTTTCCCGCTCTGTTTTCTCATTTTGCTTTTGACGTTGTTGTGTTCATATTTCTTTTGTTATTAAACGTACCACTGCAGAATGTTAAGTAGGAGGCATTTTTTTCTCCTGGAGAAAAGGGTTTGAGCGCGTGGGTTGAACTAAGTTGGTTTTGTTTTCAGTGTGATATCTATTTTTGATTGTTTTTAGTAGAAAGGAGTTTATAGGAGTTTATATTTTTGTATGTTTGTTACGTGATTATTATGTTAATTTTGAATCAATATTCATGATCTTTGGTACGTCATTCTTGGTAGGAACTTCATGTTGATAAAGTTATTAATCATCGCCATCATAATATGTTTCTCAATCTATAATAGAACGTTATAACAACCAGAACTGACAATGATATGAGTTTTAGGTCGTGCAGCTTGTGGAATGTTGAATTCTACAACATTTAACAAGCTGAAGGTGTTCCGTTTGATTTCCTATAACTCTAGGGCAGTCTAGGGTATTGATGGGACCATGTAATAGAATCAAATAACATGTGAATAACTTTTTAATTTTAATTTAATTTTTGTTTTTATTTTTCATACAAAACAATTCAATTAAGTCAAAACGTCTTATGTTAAACACCAATTAAACACCTTTATATGAAGTATGACAACGTGGCATTTTCTATCAATATTTTTATCGATTTTTTAACTGTGCATAGGCACAGTTCGCGACTTTTTGCGTTGTACATTGTATGCAACGTTCCTTAACGTTCAAAATGATTCAGTAACACGTGTATATTGAATAAATGTTAAAAAGATTTTATATGTGTTCGCGCCACGAAGCAGATCCTTCGAGAAGGTCCGTGAACCCCGATTCCCCGCGCCCGCACAGCCCGCTGCCGGCCTACGCCGCGAAGTGATCGCCGAGTCGCCAGACAGCCGCCATTACGCTTCACAACGCCACGAAAATGGCACGCGCACATCGCAACAACCTTAAGTGTTAATTAATTTATAACAATCAGCCAGATGGCACATAATTGTATGTTGAAGTAAATATTTACATTGTAGTTTAATCCGTTTTTTATTTCGAATCATCTTCATGAACAACATGGGTGATACTTTAGAAACTAATTAATTAAGATTGATGATATATTGGAAAGAATGCACTTTGAACCACATATTCTTAAGTAAAAAGTATTATTTTTTAGTAAGGAAAAAAACCTCAAAGTTATGGGATATCAAAAAGAACACCTTGTATATTTTTCACGTATGGCGTCCAAAGTCAAATGTTACAAAGAGTTTTATTTCATGTTATCATTCGTAAAAACTTAAGACAATATTTACTTCTGTTGAGTGATATTATTTTTTTATATTAAATCAACCTGTCGATACAATTTAATAAAACCCAATAGAATAGTACATTACTGCAGCGGTTTGCAAGAGTGGCATTGATGATGGACGAACGTGTGACTGCGGGTCCACACATACGAAAGTCCATCAATGCCTCGTTGCGGCCAAGACCTTCTATACTACTTTTCTCAAATAATGCGCGGAAATTAAACTAAATAATTTCATTACACTCATTCTGTTCACTTTAACTCATTTTGTCAAATGCAAAAGTATTTAAAACCAATGACTAAGTTGACGAACAACTAATAACAATAGCTTTTTACGCGCCAAAGCGTATTTCTATGAGCAAGCCAGTTCGAAATTTAAATTAAACCTTTGATAAGTTACCCCTTTGGTCGCCATGTTGCGGAGTAAAGATCGTTCCATTTTTAAATTACACGACAAATATGATTTTACATAGTAATTTATTTGGCCGCTAAACGACAGATATGTATTTTCATACAACTATTGCCAGGCGCTGCTCGAACAGTACAGCAAGATCGATTTATCTCGAAAAGGTTGAACACTGACAGCTGTAAAACCTTAAAATTCTTACCCTCCCTTGCATATACATCCTAGAAATTTGTAAATTTATCCGAAAATATCCCGATTTCTGCAAAAAAAGAGAAAATGTACCCAACAAGTATCTGCTCAGACCCTCTAGGAAAAACAAACTAATTCAGCCAACATTCCGACTACATATACACTCAACTGGCCCTCAGTCATCTTCTATTAAATTGCACAACCATCTTCCCACACACATACGCAATGAAGAAACAGATAAACATTTTATACATTTATTAAAACAACTTTTACTGACAAAGTGCTACTTTACGGTGAATGAATATTTAAATGATAAATTTTAATAAGAAAGTATTAATCATTAATAATTACATTTATAATAAAAATAATTTAAGACTTAAATCAAATGTTCACTGACGAATCCTCTCTTGCATTGCAGTAACTATACTAGGTCCAAAATTTTACGTATTATTTAAAAACCACAACAATGTATACCTACCACCTGTAAAATTTGGAAAACAATAAAGAATTGATTGCTTGATTGATTAATGCTCAAATTTTCAAGCATGTTTGAGAAAAGATCTTTTTTTTTTCTTTTTATACCTATTGTAAGGATAGGACGTTTGTCTTCCATGCCACCTGATGGAAAGTGCGCATGAAGACTATGGTGTTACGCGTCCATCCACGAGAAACCTATTCACTCGACACTTAAAAGTTCCAGGACTGTAGTGGTCAGGAAAAACAGACGCAGGCAGATTGTTCCATTCCTTAGCAATCCGTACCAAAAAGGAACTATCGAAGCGTTTTGTTCGACTTCTTGGTAAATCCACTATATAGGGATGGAAGTTCTGTCTGCGTCTGGTAGTCCGTTGGTAAAAAGGGGTGGGTTCAATTTGGTCAAAAAGAGCACTCGCACACTCTCCAAAATGTAGCCGATAAAATACTGTCAAGCAAGCAAGCATCATAGTTCCAGCTTGCTAAAAAAGCTACAACATAAAATCAACGCACGCTACTTCAAAGCTTATCACGAGTGCTCTCTAGTATTAAAATTATACTAGTATTAAAAGTAGCGTTCTAATTAACTTTTTCCATCCTTCACCTTTACTTAGCAAGCCATCCATCATAGCCTTAACAAGGTTTTTTCTGGAGCAACGCAAGGAAATCCAGTGTGCCATAGATGACTTAGTAGATTGCCGGTCGTTCCCATACTTTTTCTATTCTATTGAACAGTCTCTGGGGTGTTACAGGGTTGTCACTTTTTTTTCATGATCATAATATACATTGAAACTTTTTTTCTGCTCTTATTAATACCGTTTAAAGGGTTTAAAGATTAAAAGTTTAATTTAAATTAAATTAATTATAAATATATTTTTTTAAATCTTTATTTAGAAAACTATAAACCTGTATAAGGTTAAGTCAGCTAATTCTTATTATATTGATGAAAAGATAATATTAAAATATTGTAAAAGCGATGTGGTTCATACAACCAACTTGTCTTATTATTTAAGTACGATCAACTTTGTTGAATAAGCCATAATCAGTTGAAAAATGCACAATAGATAAGTGATGTTTGGAAAACAAGATAGCACCTTAAATAAAAGTTTACTTAAATGTAGTAATATTTAATGGTAATTAGAAGCAAATCATTTTTTTTTGTTATATTTTGCGATTGACTATTGTATACAACATACGTTTCGATTGCTTTTTATTTTAGTATCTATTGGGAAAAGGTAAATCTTTATAATAATCTAGTTTAAATGTTTATTTCATAACAACAAAATAACAATAAAAATTGAAGAATTAAGACTTTTTTCTAAAATTTAATACTTAACGTTTCACTCGAATGCAAAAAATGTCATACTCTATTGAACAAAATAAAACCCTTTTTTGACAGCCCTACAGAACTCAATACCGTAGAAAAATGAATAGGGGACTGACCCAGCAAGAAGTTAATTTCGCTAAGTACCTACTTGATAGGGACACATAGCACTGTATTAACATAAAACATATAAATACCTTCATATATTATGGACCTTTAGTAATGTTTATTTATTGCACATTTTCATAATAACTTGTTATTTACATAATTATCGTATATTTTGTTTCCTTATACTGTTATGAATTTTTGATTAAGACAGTTCCGGGAATACTACGTAATAAGTCCTTTGCTTTGATGTTTTCGAGTCGTCAAAATGTGGCAACTATGTATACCCTGGCAAATAATTCAATGCAGTAAGCTGACAGTTCGTTATGTCAAATAGAAAAATAATGATAGGTACCAGTTCAAAATTTCGTACCTAGTGTAAGTACTGAATGAGAATGATTGAAAATGAACGAGTCTTACTTAGTCATTTCTTTTGTATAAAATTTTAAAGCAATTTATAAATAATTGAATTCGCGGTGTGTTGAAGTACATACTGCGAATTCAATCAATATATATAAAACTGTTCCGTTACTGACTGAGTGACTGAGTGACTGAGGTACTGAGTGACTGAGTGACTGACAGACAACGTAAGGCCGTATCTACTGGACCTAGAGAGCTGAAATTTGGAACATACATTCTTTAGGGAATGTAAGGGTGCACTAAGAAAGGAATTCCCGAAATTCCCACGGGAACGGAAAATATAGGACTTTTTAGTTTGTATGAAAAAACTTATTCCTTGAGTGCACCGATGTGAAACTTGGCGTAAAGGTTTTTCAATGTGTGTCTGGCTGTGTTATGAAAGGAATTCCCGAAATTCCCACGGGAACGGGAAATATATGATGTTTTAGTTTGTATGAAAAAATCCCATCCCTTGAGTGCACGGATGTGATACTTGATATAAAGGTTCCTCAATAAGTGTCTGTTTGTATTATGGAAGGAATTCCCGAAATTCCCACGGGAAGTGGTTGGACTTTTTAGTTTGTATGAAAAATCTTATTCCTTGAGTGTACGGATGTGATACTTGGCATGAAGGTTCTTCAAAGAGTGACTGGTTGTGCTACGAAAAAATTTCCCAAAATTCCCACGGGCACGGGAAATACATGATTTTTAGTTTTTATGAAAAAAACTTATTCCTTGAGTACATGAGTGTGATACTTGGCATAATGGTTCTTTCAGTGGGTGTCTGGTTGTACAGTTTCTGAAATTTCCAAGAGAAGGGTAGATAAGCGCATACGAAGTTGCGGGTTAAAGCTAGTTGTTTATAAATTCAAAGTAACTTTGAATTTATTAATAAATTTGATGACCGGCTGGTGTAGCGGTAACATACATTGCCTTCTATGCCAGAGGCCCTGGGTTCGAATCCCGGCGGCGGCGGATATTTATGTGATGAACACAAATATTAGTCGTCAAGTCATGGATGTTTATATGTTTATTTAAGTTTATTCTAATAAAAAATATGTATTTATTCAATATATATATTTATATATTTCTCATAAGTATATCAGTTACCTAGTAACCATAACACAAATTCTTTTAGAAACTTAATTTGGGCTAGATAATGTTGTGTGAGTGTCAGAAATATCTATATTTTATAAATTTAATGAAAATAATTAATTAGGAAACATGCCTAGTGCTTTAAAACGGTTACAGTAAAAGTAAAATCGTGATAACTTCTTTATTTTTAAACTTCTATTGTCGTTAATAATGAAATTTTAAGAATAGATGCCCTTTGCCAACAGTACCATAAAAAAAGAAATATCTTGTGAGCCAAAACATTTTTTTCATAAATTATGATATTATTCATCATCACAACTCTTTGTAATGAGCCCACTGCAGGACATGAGTCTGTCCCCTGGGTGACGAGGAGTTTATTTATTTATTTATTTTATTTCTGACAAACCCTAATGACTACTGTATACAAGTATACAGCACCCGGGACCGACTGCTTAACGTGCCCTCCGAAGCACGGAAGTCGTCGTGAGATATGAATGGTCGGCGGTCACCCATCCAAGTACCGACCGCGCCGAACGTTGCTTAACCTGTGATATCGTATGATACACACAGTAACCGCGGCGCCACGACGACTTGCCACGACGACTTGGCAAGTCGTGGGCACACTGGAACTATAATTTTACTGCATTTTATTATTTGCCAGCGTATAAGGTTTTCTCCTCTATCTGCGAGGACGTAATGTATCAGAAGAAAGTGCGGCGGAGCGATGCCGGGAGGATGACGCCTACTGTGCACCGAGGCGGAGAGGTGGACGGAGAAGAAGATACGCTCACCTTCTCCCTCCTGACAGCCAGCCGTAACAGGTGAGGGGACCTGATGCGGCTACTAGGGCTATACTGGACCATTTTCGACTTTGGAGGGCGCTCGGCTCAGGCTGGGCGCAACCCGTAGGGGCTCGCGGGTAATGCCAGTGGCGTTACCGTGAACTCTACTTATGGCGAATGAGGAACATCTGAAGGTTTTTGTGGGTCGGTTCGGCTCTCTCCCAGGTCATCCCCACATACCCCACCATGAAAAATATAGCAAAAAAAGATACATAAAAAGTAGATTAAATAAAAAAAATAAGCTCCACATGATTTAGTCTCTTCAGTATTTTTAAAACCTTTATTTCATTCCTAAGTCCAGTATTCGCTGTTTTTCCTGAACGTGCTTCAGAATATATTACACTTTTAAATACAATATACTCTGTTTAAAAATCTTCACTTCAGACATTTGGTATTAAAGTCTAGTTTATTATTTTGCGACGTACTACGTAGTCTAATGGGTTTGCATTATACATCTTCATTTCCCTAAAACCTTAGCTCAGGGAAATTAAACAGCACTGCATGTACTCAAATGTTAAAATAACATAATGGAAACTGGAATTAGTATTAAAAGATAGATGTAGACAAGGCCAACGGATTGCATTTCTATTTATGTTAACTAGTGATAGCGCAGTGGTCGAAATCTGACCGTAGTTACATATTTTCAACCGACTTCAAAAAAGGAGGAGGTTCTCAATTCATCTGTATGTTTTTATTAAATGTTTGTTACCTCATAACTTTTGACTGAAAGAACCGATTTTGATGATTATTGTTTCATATGATGGAGGATACACACAGTTGGTCCCATATAAATTTCGTCGAAATCGATTGAGTTATGAATTTTTTTTGAATATGTATGAATTCGGAGATCATTTACTTTGACGACCTTATACTTCAGCCAAAGTATTGCTCTGCATTCGTTGATTATATACTTACATACTTTTTGGAGCTCCCCGGTACACAGTGGTCGAGAGGTTGCGGCGTATGTGCAGTCCTGGGTTCAAATCCCAGCCAGTCAAGTTTAGGAAACGAACTTTACTACTGAACGAACTTTACTACTTTACGAACTGTCTCGGATACCTATACTAGGATATTGGGATATACTAGGATACTCCCTGTGTTCCGCGGTGTGGTCTCCATGTATACAAGATGGCTGGTAGATCATCCCTCATATGAAATAAACGTTTAGTTGGGGTCATGTGCTAATATGAAAAGCCTTATTTCTATGGGTAGAGTCGTATAGTTTTGTAGATTTATTTCCTTTGGATCCCACGTTTTCGATCCCATTTTACAGCAAGTTCCGTTGGGTCCCATTTTTTATTCCTTTTGCATCCCATGTTAAATATTTGTACACGTTATAACACAAGTCCAATATTTTTTTTTATTTATAAAATAAATTTAAGGCTACTTAGGAAACTAAGCTATCCCATCAACCTGTTCTCATGAGACTAGAGTTTTATAGGTATCGAATTGAGGCGAAATTAAATTAAAAGACAATGCTTTAAATGCATCAATTATAAAAGTATTAAAAAAAAATAGAAAAGAATGCTTTGTATAGTTTATAATTTCAAATTCAACCATATAATTTTTTTAACTATATATTTATGGGTTTATCGGGCAATCTGATTCTATACAGGGTGGACCATTTAAACAGGTCAGTATGTGAAATTCGGAAACTAAAAGACATACGAAGATCAGTTCTTTGCCACCATGTCATCGATTTTACTATAAAGATAACTTCATTCACACATTCACAAAGAATTGGTTCTCAGCTCAGGAATCGGATACGAAGCTTTTCAAAATTAAAACGAACATGAAACTTCCCTTTAATGTAACTTTTGAGTTTGTATTTTTCAGATTACGGTGTATTTTGAAATTCTGAACCTTTAACTTCCCTAAATTAAGTTTAAGGATTTGCCTCAAAGTGTATCAAAATGTCGTGTTCATCGTTTGTCTTTGTGCCTCTGTTGTGGTAAATCTTTAATAAAAAAAAACTATCACACTTCGACTAATGTATGGCTCAAAATGTTCTAAATTGTTTAGACTATCACCTCCTTCCCGCTTTGCATCCTGTTTACAAACATCCTGTATATTTTGAACTATCAAATCAAATACAGTCTTTTAACTTTTAAAATTTGTTTACACATTCTGTAATATATCATACCTGCATACACATTTCTTAAAAATTTGGGATCCACGAATGGTTATATTTACTTTGAGTAAAAAGTGGGTTCCAAAGGAAATAAGTGGTTTTGTATATGGTAAAGGACCAGGTTCGATCCCCGACTACTCTTAAAAAAAATACAAAGTGTAGTTTTTCTTATACCTAAAATTGATGAAATGGTTTTTACTCGTAAGAGCAGTAGCCCGATTTTGTAATTTTTAACATTATTTACAGTGATGTGCATGTTGTTCAAAATTAGTCCTGCTTTACTATTTCCATTTCTTTATTTTCTCGATGACATTTCCAATTTGATAGTTGTAGTGTTGTGACCGAATAATTAACTATATCAATCGCATTCAAACGATTTATCTGATTTAAAATAAATAAATAACTAAAGATAACATGCAATATTTTGACGACCACTTTGGCGGTGCTTACCCCACCTGTCTGCCTCAAACGCTAGTGGTTGCGGGTTTGATTCCCGCATGGAACAAGAAAAAAAATGTTCCGGGTTTGGGCGTTTATCAATATATGTATTTATATTCTAGGTTTCCACCTAGCTACATGGTATCCCATATCGCAAGCTCTGCTTAGTTTAGGGCCATGTAGTTGGTGTGATTGTCTGGGGATTTTTTAAATTTGGACATGAAACCTTTTGGTAAATCTATTTTAAGTTTTAAACAGAAGACCCAATTCGAAATACGCTCTTCTAATTTAGAGACTTCAATGCCAGTTTTTGTAAGCTATATAGAAGATGCTAAGCAATTAATGAGTTTGGAGACAATTTAAGTCTCCAAATTTGACACAGGAGAGACTTAAATTAGAACAAGTTGAATTGAGAATTTATATTTGGTATTGGTTGAACAAATTTTTAATCAGACGTCATTCCCGTGGCTGGCTCTCTCAATGATCGATTTTGTAAAGAAGAATAGGAAAATTTGCGACGGAATTTGTTGAGGTATTAACAGAAAAGACGCCTTGCAAAATGTTTTATACTAAATATAGACCGGTAGAGATTTATTTAGGCAATGAGAAAATATTTATTTATTTTATAGTATTTCTTTACAGTATAGTAGAAGTCGTCGTGGCGCCGTGGTTACTGTGTGTATCATACGATATCACAGGTTAAGCAACGTTCGGCGCGGTCGGTAACAAGATGGGTGACCGCCGAACATTCATATCTCACGACGACTTCCGTGTTTCGGAGGGCACGTTAAGCAGTCGGTCCCGGGTACTGTATACAGTAGTCGTTAGGGTTTGTCAGAAGCCATCGAGGCGCCCTGAAAATTCTGGCATCCACCACCCAGCACTGGGCCAGCTTGGTGGATTATGGCCTATACCTCCTCCTCTCCCAGGGGAGAGACTCATGCCCTGCAGTGGGCTCATTACAAAGAGTTGTGATGATGATGATGATGAACCAAAATTTAAATGTACTCTAAGTTTCCATAATTTACTCAATTCAATGTTGTAACAAAATATTTTCTATTTTCAAGACACTAAAGCCCAATATTAAACGTTTTTAATTGTAATTGTGAAACTGATGTCAAACACTACACTTAATGCTACTGTAAATTCAAAATGAATACGATGTCGCGATAATTGATTTAAAAGACGGTAAATGAATTGGGAAATTTCGTAATTAACACCAGTTTTGTAACTGTACAATCAAATTAACAGCTTGAATAAAGAATTTGGATAGATCATTAGTTACATAATCATTCTTATATATTTATTTAATTATTCACGTACATACGGAGGTAAAATTTACAAAATAACTTAAAGACTAACGAATTATCAAAGATACAGTTCATTTTTAAAAGACGTGCAGGTTTGTCCAGCTGGCTTGTTCTAGGCGCGATACTGTGCTTCGCCAAAGTGGTCATCTTGCCAAATTTTTGATGATGATGTGGTTGCTTCCGTTAATGTATCAAGTACCTAAAGCATGGACAGAATTTAAAAAAAAAGCGCGAGTATGAAAATAGAAATACGATTTTCTTTTTACCTAAACTGAAAACATGTGACAGAAAATTCATAGCGCAACTATGAAAAGTGCAACGTGGCTAGTCAGAATTTCATATCCGCACAGGAAATTTAAGGCGAATGTTCTGGCTCTTTGAAGTGTTATCAAAATTTTAGATTGCCTTTTATATGTCGGTTTAGTGTTACTGATTTACTGTGTGTCGGGAATGTCTGATGAATAAAAGGTTTTGTAAAACAATGTTTTATTCAACGATACTCTATCTTTGTTTTCTACTAAAATGGTTTGTAGTTTATGTTGTTGGAGAGCTGTGGTGATTCAAATCAATACATTTATTTTGATTGCAAAAGAAATTATCAATTTCTTTTGCAATCAAAATAAATGACGACCACTTTGGCGTCGAGGTAAACCTATTTGCCTCAGACGCCAGTGGTTGCGGGTTCGATCCCCGCACGGAACCAGAAAAAAAAAAAAAATGTTCCGTGTCTGGGTGTTTATCTATTTATGTATTTATATTCTAGGTTCCCCCCTAGTTCGCTATATGGTATCCCATAACACAAGCTATGCTTACTTTGGGGCCATGTAGTTGGTGTGATTGTCTGGGGATTTTATTATATTTATTACTAGCTGTGACCCTCGACTTCGTCCGCGTGGATACCGTTTATTAGAGTTGGATAAATACTATTATTATATCCTCCTTGAAGTTAAAACTTACCTTATTCTAAATTTCGTCAAAATCGACTCAGTAGTTTAGCTGTGAAAGCGTTACTGATAGATAAACAGACAGAATTACTTCAAAAACTGTTACAACAAAGCAGTGATCCGCAGTTTCACCTAGGTTTTGTGAAAAAGTATAGGTACGTAGGTATATTACATAGATGATGCCCGCGACTTCGTCTGTATTGAGTTAGTATTTCGAGTAGGTTATTTTCTTCTCCAAGGTCCTAACTATCTTTAATAACAATAATAAAAATGAAGAATCTTCGCCCATATAATATGTATAACTCCTAACCACAAACATAGGTAGGTAACTATCTATTAGGTACATTACAAAGGCACATAGCGTTATAAACAAATCGAGTGCCAAAGTGCCTTAAATTTTAATATTGTCTTAAGTTTTCGCGATGACTATTATGTATTACACTTTTTAAAACACTTTTAACCGGATTTATCGCGTATATTTACATTTTAAATTTTAACAGTCGCTCGTGACCACGGTGTCTGCAAAGACACCGAAACGTCGAGTTAAAATGTAAAATATAAATTATACGCCATTAATCCGGTTAAAAAGTGTTTTATTTAATGCCTTCAATTTTACTTAATTCATGCAATATCTTCATTAATTATACTTAGCTTATTGTTATTCTAGGTAAAGCTAAGTAGTTTTTGCGTGAAAGAATAGCAAAATTGCATCCATCCAGTCATTATCAGTGTACATACAATACTACCTATAGTTATGTATGGCTGCTTTTCACTGCCAAACGGCTAAGCCAATATTAATGTAATTTGGTATAGTAGTTAACACATGCGTTACTTTTTATTCCGAAGAAATCTACGGTTTCTGACTTCCAAGAGGCAGAAACGATCATGAAATAAACAAAACCTTGATTTCCATTTTATCTCTGTATGTACATCAAGCGTCGACGCCGCGGGCCGCGTTGAGCGCGGCAACCGTTACGCAAAAATAATCCTTATATCATTCAGTATTCACGCGCGATGGGTTATTAGCGTATTTCATGTATAAGTTTGGTGTTTCTATACCGATTTCTATGATTCTTTTTTTATTGAATAGGTAATAATGTTAATTTTTTTAATTAGGGATGAGTGAGAGTATTAAAAACGTAGAGTAAGAGTAAACAAATATAATCAGAAAGCTCCGAACTGCTAAGCTATCGGTATTTACACGTGTTATTGTGAGTCAACCATAAAATATAGACATATATTGTTGTGGGATATTTTTTCTATAATTTTATGAAGAATATTTCTGAAATACATGATTTCTATGTAGCTTTAACCATTAAGGCTGCACACGCGACGGAAGCTTAAAAAATGAAGTAACTTCTCCCGTTTTTCCAACATTTCCCTTCACTGCTCTGCTCCTATTGATTGTAGCGTGATAATAAGTATACTATAACCTGCCCAGGAGTATGAAGAATAATTTTACCAAGTTTCGTTAAAATTTGTCGAGTAGTTTTTGTTTCTATAAGGAACATACAGACAGACAGACAGACAAAAATTTTACTGATTGCATTTTTGGCATCAGTATCGATCACTAAACACCCCCTGATAGTTATTTTGAAAATATATTTCATGTACAGAATTGACCTCTCTACAGATTTATTATAAGTATAGATATAGAATAGATAGATATAGATAGATAGATTATTTATAATGTATTTTACGGCCGATCTTAATAACTTACCAAAATGTTTAAGTTAAAGTAAAGATAGAAATTTCTATACAATCCTGCTCTTGAGACAGATTTGTAAAAGATTTGATACAAAATACGTACCTACCTTTATCTTTACTTTTTTATGGTAATTTATTGAGAACGGCCGTTAGACAACACAAAGTGACCAATAGTTTCAAAACAATTTTGTTTTATATTTCATATTTAAAACAACCCTAGTTACTCAGTGCTTATTAAAATATAAATTTTGGTGTTTGGTAAAGTTATACAAGACATAGCAAAGATCTAGTAACTACTTTTTCAGAACTGTTTGATTCGTAACTGTTATATAGAATATTATAATACATACATAACTTCACGCCTGTATCCCTGATGGGGTAGGCAGCACACCAGAGGCTATAAAACCATCTGATGTCACGTTTGACAAATTCTGAGGTATTATTATGATGGAGTGAGACTATTGCAGTGACAGTGGGTCAGCCTGTCGCCCGCAAAAACGCCAATAAAATCTCCGTCCCTCAACTGACTATTACAGTATGCCCGCTATAGAGAAGCAGCTGGCACATTCTATGCTTTTCTTTCGCTCCAGCATGGAAGAATTCATGTAGATTATAATTCATGTAAAAATAAAATAAAATAAAATAAATATTTCTGACACTCACACATCATTATCTAGCCCAAATTAAGTTTCTTAAAGAACTTGTGTTATGGATATTAGATAACTGATATACTTAAGAAATATATACACATACATATTGAATAAATACATATTTTTTATTAGAATAAACTTAAATAAACATATAAACATCCATGACTTGACGGCTAATATCTGTGTTCATCACACAAATATCCGCCGCCGCCGGGATTCGAACCCAGGACCTCTGGCATAGATGGCAATGTATGTTACCGCTACACCAGCCGGTCGTCAGAATCATGTAGATTTAAGAAATAAAAGCAAGAAAGACAAATGTTTCTATTTGTTAGTAAGCAACTGAATAAATCAAATTTTCATTAACCAGTCTCTGCGACGAACGGGATTATGAGGCCAATCCGACACTTAACCCACCGATAGTTACGGCTAACAAGGCATTCTTGACTGGGTCAATCTCTTGAAGTGGACAATCTCAGCATAGCACTTTCAAAACTTTAACGGTAGTTAAAGATAAAAGGTTTTTAGTTGAAGTGTTGTGAGTAAGAGAGAGCTTGGTTGGTAGATGTTTTATATGTTAAAATAATGTATTTATTTAGCCAAGTCATGAGATTCATTACAATTGAACAAAGAATAATCACAAGTCTGTTACTTAGGGTCTAACTTTTGACGACGGGCTAGTGTAGCGGTAACATACATTGCCTTCTATGCCAGAGGTCCTGGGTTCGAATCCCGGTGGCGGCGGATATTTGTGTGATGAACACAGATATTAGTCGTCAAGTCATGCATGGTTTATATGTTTATTTAAGTTTATTCTAATAAAAAATAAGTATTGATTCTATATGTATGTTTATATATTTCTTAAGTATATAAGTTACCTAGTATCCATAACACAAGTTCTTTAAGAAACTTAATTTGGGCTAGATAATGTTGTGTGAGTGTCAGAAATATTTATTATTTATTATTTATTATTATTAGGGTCTACCTAGGGTTCTATTTTCATTTCGTTTTTTTAAAGCCGAAGAAGTATTAGAAGACATCACCAAGACATTGTAGATAAATGAGCGATCACTATCTTCATAAGCCGAGAGACGCACACTTCTCGACGTAGGCCTCCCCCAGGAGTCGTCATGGCGTCCGGACCCGCGCCGCCCTCATCCAGCGTTTGACGTTAGCTAAGTGCATAAGAATACCTAGTGCAAATAAAAGATTTTCATTTCATTTCATGTTATTGAGCTCACTGTAAGGACAATTTTTGAGCGCTTCAGTCGCTTAGAATAGCCGTACCCTAAATTAATGACGTAATAAAGAGATTTAGGCCTTAAATTACGTAGCTGGCTCTGCCCCGGCTGTTTGACTGATGGCAAAATGATTGGCAGCATAGAAATATCCTCTAATGAACGTGCATACAGCTATCAGCTAACTTAACAGAAGTCATGGCGATAAATAATAAATATACTGTCACTCATTTTGCTGAATATTTCTTAACCTAATTTTCCGACTTAATTTCCTTTAATGCCTAGGTTACCTGGCAGAAATCGCTTTTGAACGATAAGGTCGCCTTTGTACAATTGTTATTTTTCCTCTGTAACCATGTTGGTCTACAGCCACGTCTACCAAGATGAATACAATTTTATTGGAATTTGAATAAATTGTGAAATGTATAGATCTTATTGCACATGACTGTACAATAAAGAGTTTATTATTATTTAAACTAGTACATCAAATGATAAATATACAAGTAAAAAGATACTAAGACTATGCTGTACTGGGAGCGAAAGAAAAACGTAAAATGCGCCAGCTGCTTCTCTTCCCGGACATACTGTTAAAGTCAGATAAGGGACAGAGGTTTTAAAGGCGTTTTTGTGGGCTATAGGCTGACCCCCTGTCACTACAATAGTCTATCTCCATCTTCATAATACCTCCAAATTTGTCAAACGTGTCATCAGATGGTCTTGTAACCTCTGGTGTTCTGCCTACCCCATAAGGTATACAGGCGTGACGTTATGTATGTATGTACTTTAATATATTTTTTCACTGTGATAACAAATCTTTCCATTCTTATATTCGTCTTTAAGCTAGTTACCTACATTTTAACTATTTCCTACAAAAATCTGATATATGGTTACGCAAACATGTAGGACTTTTCTGTGAATGTAACATATTGTATTTTTTTAATACATTTAATACTGGTTTCACACGAAAATATATAATTTTATTTACTGCGTATGTTATCAGAAAAGGGATTATATGGCTCATGTAATATGTATTACCGCTCACTCTCTCGTGTTAGGTTTTAGTTGTTGTTATTTAAAAATGCAAATATAAAACGCAAAAATTCAGGTAGGTAACATTTGAAAACAGTAGGTATATTAATGCCTCCAATTTACGCTCCTCGAACTCAAAATTGGCGATTTTTTGATTTTCTAATAAATTAATTTTCTATTTCAAGAGCTAGGTATAAGCCCCCTAAATTTTATCAAAAATCATGGAAAATAAAAAAAAATCCCACCTGAAGTCACGTTTGACTTAGTAGGTATGATAATGATGGATAGATACTACTGCAGTGACAGGGTGTCAGCTTATCACTCACAAAAATGCCAATAAAACCTCTGTCCCTTTATTAACTTTTACAGTATGCCCGGAAAGAGAAGCAACTGGCACATTCTATGTTTTTCTTTCGCTTCCAGACCAGAATGGAAGATATTATGGTATTATAGTATGATGTTAAACAGACAATAATTAATTCTCGTTGGGTCATTCGTGTAGGGTTGTCGTAGAATAGTCCTCCCGCCCCTGGATAAGTGTCGATTGAGACTAACCATTATATTGTGTATATGTTACGGGTAATACTAGAAGAAAAAGTAAACTTAGGTTTATTTATTTATTTATTTATTTATTCTTGATAGGAAAACTTACAGCTAGCATACATAAATAATAAAATTTTAGAATTAAAACAGCCAATAAAAAGTTTTCACATGTAGACATAAACGTAACATAAAGCAGTCACAAAGAAAAGAATACAAATATTATATACTTACTTGAATTAAAATAGATATAAAAGAAATAAAGCCACACTTACGGAAGACAGCTAATTTACAACCATAGTATAGTTATAGCATAGGTACTTACAAAGCTACTAATTATTTAAAAAGAAAGATCTAGCCATAGCCGCCCTAACAGTTTGGACGCTGGTGTGAAATATATCAAAATATTTTAAGCTACGATTGGCGTTGTTCACTAGATTGCAGGATCGCGGGATGAATGCGTTCTGTCTGTAGTTGGTACATGCATAAGGGACGTCGAGCAAGGTAGGGTTTCGATATAACTTAGTGTGCGCACAAACTCCAACTACCTCCAGAAGCTCAGGTACGTCGATCTTATTGTTTAAAATTTTTATGATATTGCAGATATCTGCTATCTCTCTGCGTAAACTCAATGGCAGAATATGGTGACGTCTACAGCGGGACAAGTAGTCGGTGTCATATGTTCTACCTTTATATTGCAAAAACTTCAAGAACCTCCTTTGAATCCTTTCAATTCGCGTAGTGTAAAGATCGTATGAGGGGTTCCAGACAGAGGACGCGTATTCTAGGTGGCTTCGGACAAAAGCACAATACAGTATCTTGAGGGTTTTAATATTGTTGAATTCAGCTGCAAGTCTTAATACAAACCCTAAGGCCTTAGAAGCCTTTTTTACTACTCGGTCAATATGCATGTCAAAAAGAAGCTTTGAGTCAAACATGACCCCCAGATCTACCATTGACTTTACTCTCGTGAGTGGAGTCTGATTAATCTCATAGTCGTAAGATATTAAGGTTTTCCTTCGAGTAAATGAACAAACACAACATTTTGATATATTTAAATCTAGTTTATTTTTAAGGCAATAGTTATAAAAGTTAACTAATTCGTATTGAAGTTTCAACGTGTCATGATGGTCATTAATTGTGCATAGAATTTTCATGTCATCGGCATATAGTAATATTTTTGAGTAAGTGAAGCATTCATGAATGTCATTAATAAAAATAGAAAATAATAACGGAGATAATAGAGATCCTTGTGGCAGGCCAGATGGCGCCACTCTCGACTGCGATGTGTAACCATTAAGCGCAACTATTTGACTCCTATTATTAATGTACGAGGCAAACCAACGATATAAATTGCCCCTTATACCGATTTGTAGAAGTTTACGTAAAAGGATCTCATGGTCTATGCGATCGAAACATTTGGCGTAGTCTGTATACACAATATCAACCTGGGCGGGCTTCGACATTTGTTTAGTTAGATACTCGGTACAGACTAAAAGGTTTGTTTCTGTAGATCGGCCTTTCAAAAAGCCGTGCTGCTCATTTATAAGAGAATGTTTTAGTGCGGGGTAAAGTTGTGTATGAATTATTTTTTCAAAAACTTTTGAAAAAATACATAACTTAGAGATTGGGCGGTAATTTATTATGTCATTTTTGACGCCTTTTTTGTGTATAGGTGTGATGAATGCCGTTTTCCAGACACCAGGAACGTAGCCCTCATCAAGTGATCTCCTGTATATTAAAGACAACGGCAAAGCAAGACTCTTAGCACATTTTAGAATGAAGATGGGTGATATGTCGTCAGGTCCCGCGGTTTTGCTTACGTCAATAGAGTTTAATAATTTAAAAACGAGGTCAGGTGTAATTTCTATATCATGTATATCAGTAGTGGTCATGCAGTCAAGAGATTGAGGGTCTTGGGGCGCCGAGGATGGTGTAGCAGAGGGTTGAGAGAAAGTAGAATAGAAATAGTCGCTGAACATATTGCATATGTCCTCACCCGTGTTGGATGATGTACCATTATAGCTCATGATAGAGGGAATTGCATTTGATTTTTTCTTACGTTTGACATAACCCCAAAACTCCTGTGGATTAGATTCTATTTTGTTCTCGATGCATTTTAAATAATCCACATACATTTCAGTTTCTACTAATTTTGCCCGAGCGCGCAACATAGTAAAACTGTAATAGTCCGAAAGGTTTTTATATTTTATATATTTCTTGTGATATTTGTTTTTTTCTTTTATGATTTTTATCAACGGACTTTTGAACCAAGGTGGATATTTATTTTTAGAGCGAACTATTTTACGAGGTACATACCTATCCCTAAGATTATACAAATAATTATAAAAAAATGACACAGATTCGTCAATTGTCTTGCTATTAAAATCATTAGACCAGTCCTTTTCGTCCAGTTTATTTGTAATAGAACAATAATCCGCGTGTTGGTACAGGTAGACGGTGTGGGGGTTTGAGGGAAGCTCGGATAGCTTAGTGAGAGGAACGCGCACCACGAGCGCCCGGTGGTGCGGGTCAGGTGGAACCAGCGGGGAGTCGCAATCAGTAACAAATACGTCGTCATTCGATAGTACCAAGTCTAAAATGCGGTCATTCATATTTAATAAATAATTATGTTGATTCATATTACAGAGTAATAAATTGTCAATAAAATAATTTTGATGGTCTCCTTGGATATTAGTCGGCGTGAGAGATGATGAGTCAGATTTTACCCAGTTAATATTTGGTAGATTAAAGTCTCCAAGGACTAAAAATTTGTCATTTGGAGACTTTAGAACAATATCCGACAATGAGTCCGTGAAATTTGTTAATTGCGCATTTTGTGAAAATCCCAAATGTTGATTGCATAGATAAACGACTCCTATATGGATATTAAAACGTGACTTGACAGTCACCCATACGTCCTCCGCGGAGGAGCCCCAGTCGGGACGTGAACTCGCGGCCAGCTCGCGCCGTGTCGCTATCAACACTCCACCGCCGCGCCTCTGGCCCGTGTGCGCATAGTCCCTGTCCCTTCGCCAAACCACATAACGCCCATCAAACAATTCGTTATCGTCAATATCATTTAACAAACAAGTCTCTGTTAGACAAATAATGTCATAATTACTCAACAATATGGCCCTCAAAAATACCGACGTCTTAGTCCGAAGTCCCCTAACATTCTGGTAGTATATATTAATCATTGGTGAAGGTTACAGATAATTCGCGAATATATACGAGCATATTGGTTAATAAAAATATAATATATAGTAAAATTAAATAAATGACGAACCCTTTATTATAGTAATAACATACAATACATATATAAATAAACGGAAATATTATTAAAAGAGATTCATGAAGGTTACTTGCAATCATACAAAAATAATAATAGCTTATAATGATTAGACCTGGTTCTGGCCAACTAAATGTGGAAACGTAGCTATTTATTTTCGCTATTAATGCTGAATAAATGTAAACCAATATAACAATACAAGTTAATTCCATATGTATAAATATCATCAGCAATAGAGAAACTTTAAAACATATGAATATATAAAGAACGTGTTTATAATACAAGCTTAGATCCTGCTTATAGATCAAAACCCGACTGTTTATAAAGTAACTGTCAATTAATAAGCTTAAGTGTTTTAATTTCGTACTTAAGGTAGTAATTAACAAATAATTAATAATAATATAAAAAAACTCATATTGGTTTAAAAAATAACAATATATAACAAAGCCGCGTAAACAGCAACAAAATATTAAAATATCATAAACAATAATTTGCTTTAAAGCGCGCTCAAATAGCGGTAAATTTGAGGATCGGCGTAGCGGCGCAGTGCGCTGACCTCTAGAAAGAGGCGGCGATAGGTGCGCGTGAGTGCGCGCGAGAGAGATAGACAGCAGCGTGCGTAGCAGGTCCAGCGAACAAAGCAAAGTAACGGTATAGATAAACTTACCAGGGGTCCTCAACATGTTAGAGCGGCAATTCATTATTATATACAAGTGAGTGGCTGAGAAGATGGTTGTGCAATTTTTTAGTTGGAAAATACTTTGCGAAGGTCTGATTCCGATTTTATCACGTGAATAGGAGAGGTGGGATTTTTCCGAACCAGTATCTTGCAATTTTTTATCCAGACGTAAAGAAACCCCTTTTCATGTGCTAATGCCTTAGTCTTATTGAGAAGCATTTTATTTTGTATAGTTAAGTGGTCGTTTATATAAACCCGGGATTCCTTCTTTAGTCCTATGTCCGTTGTTTTAAGAGTCTTCTTAATACGAGCAGCAGTGACGAATTCTTCCTTTAGATATCGATTATTAAAGCTAACAATTATATTTTTAGCTTCTTTATCATTCCGTGTAGGCACTCTGGCAATGTAGTTAAGGTCCTCTTTTCGGGTATTGCAACCTATAGCATTTCCTATGTCGATGGCGATTTTATAAAGGTTTTCATTATTTGAGTTAGGGATGCCTTTGATTTCTATGTTGTTTAATCTAGACCTCTGTTCATTTTCGTTAATTGATGTTTCCAGTTTCATAATTCTCTCTTCAAGTTTGTGGACTTCAGTTCTGGTCTCCTCAAAAGATTGAATCTTCGATTCAAGGTCTCCAAGTCTGCTATTGATGGCTTGTATTGAATCATGCGCGAAATCAACAGACTTTTTCAGTTCAACCAATTCGTCTTTTATGCTTTTGATGTCTTCACACAGGGATGGTAAAACAGCTGTTTGCAAGGAAAGACTCTTTAATTCCACCATAATGCTTTCAAAGTCAGTAGGCTTCGGACTGCAGGCAGGGCTAGACGATTTCTTAGCTTTACAAGAAGTGCAACGCCATGTCGACTTCCTGTCACCCAATTTCCGAAAACCAGCTTCCGTAATACCGGCACACGGAAAGTCGAAAAACAGCTTACAGGAGCTGCAGTGAACACCATCACTGACCTCGGAGTTGCAATGTGCGCAATGCTTCATGATTGAGAAAATAAAGAAAAGGTTGCGAACCACTGGCAGACTTAGCGTAGCGTAGTGGGGACGTGCGAATGTAGTGAGGTCTTGCGACTGACTGAGTAGGTATATCCAGGTGTATATTTATTTCGAATTTTACCCAAGCTCTTTGGGTAAAGTTCGAAATCTAATCAAACTCGATTAGTGTTCGGTGATTACCCGTTCACGCCTAGGTCTACCCAACATTGGTTCGGTGAATATAAGGAATTATAAGAGTAAACAAAAAAAACAAGCGTAAAAATATTTTTTATTTAATATTGACTTAATACTTAATGATTCCATGCTGAACTGGAAGTATAAAGCACCATCTAGACTCAAATAAATGAAAAATGTGATAAATAAAAATTACCCGACCAGGATTCGAACCTGGGACCTCTCGTTTGCCGGACGAGTGCTCTTTCACTTAGCTACCGGGGCCTGGCGGTACGCCTCGAAATTACTTACCACATTTTTGTTTTTACGTTATATTGCTAACGTAGCTCCCTCTTATGATATAGCTTAGCAGCTTAGACCACCCGAGACCAATTTCTTTACAGAAATTGTTAGTCCCAGTTAAAGTGAAGCATTGCAATTTTAAGCAATCACGCACACCACCACTCGCTAAGTATCTATTGTATTACGCTTATGTTACCATGCTTTGCGTAATGAACTTTCTAACTTTCGGTTAGCTTTACTCAGTCAATAATTTATATTTATTTTTCATTTTATTTTTTCTCTTCATGTATGATCTCAACTAATACTTCCTCGAATTTCGAAAGTGACCCAACAGTCACCCCGTATAGAAGAACAAATATTTTTATAATCGCGCTCTGCAATTAACAACTGTATTTAAAAAATATATGACGACCACTATGGCGTTGGGGTAAACCTATCTGCCTCAGGCGCGAGTGGTGGTTACGGGTTCGATCCCCGCACGGAACCAGAAAAAAAAAATGTTCCGTGTCTGGGTGTTTATCTATTTATGTATTTATATTCTAGGTTCCCCCTAGTTCGCTATATGATATCCCATAACACAAGCTATGCTTACTTTGGGGCCATGTAGTTGGTGTGATTGTCTGGGGAATTTTATTTATTATTTTATTTTATTATATCTTATGATAAGTAGGCAAAATAGCTGGCTTGGGAACTATATAAATACGAAACATGAATGAACAGTGCAAACAGGGCCGTGATTTTTACCCAAATCTTTAACGGAATAATAATTTTCCTAATATATTTTCCTTCAGAAAACCAAGTGACAAACTCCTATACTACAGGGGACGCAAAACAAACAACAAACAGAAAGAGTGCCCAAAAACACCAAGACAAAAACTAACATTAAACTAGATTTATTATTTGCCTCGCCTTCATAACACAGTTAACTGAATTAAATGAACTAGAAATTTCACCGTTCGTATCACAAAATAAATTTAACTAGAAGACCGGAGTTTTAAGACAGGTAAAATATTTACAGACTTAAAGATGTTGGAAAATATTAAATGTAAGTGACGATATAATTAAAAACAAATGCTCGTTTAAAATTAAATTATCTCAATAAACTATTAGGTTAAACATGTTTGCTTGTTTTTATCTTATTGAATAAAAAAATAATCTACACGACTTTAAATTAACACAGAAATTTTGTTTAACTAGGTGCATTTAAATATCTTGAGGATAGAGATTTTAATTAACTGTTTCAATAACAAAAGTGACATCAAACTGACGTTAACGTGGACTGATTACATTTTTACTTACTTCATTAAACCCACTTAACACACGAGTATATTGCAATGGTTATCTTTTTATTTTATTTTGATGTGATTTTTGTATATAAGTAAGTGATGTTAAGTTATGTGTTTAATTTCAATTAATCTTTCTTTTTGTGTGTTTGTGCGTCTCAATATTATTATGTAATGCTGTGTATATCTGTAATAGGTAGACATATAAGTACAAGACAAAGTGTCAAAATTGTTAATTTAATGTTTATGTATGTACTACTGTTGATATACCTAATAAATAAATAAATTGAAAATTGTTTAGTCCAGAGAATTATTTTGATACCATGCCTCCTTGTTTGTCAAGATTTAAATAGCGATCGGTCTTTACAGCCACCATCGCGAAAGCACGCGTTGTCACAAAAGGATTAAGATTTTTCAAACAAATTTGGAAGTTATATATTTCCCATGGTAATACCTTCCTTAGTGCACCCCTACGCCCACTAAGAAAATTCCCAAACAGCTCTCTGCGCTCAGTATGGTCAGTCACTCAGTCACTTTACATTATAATGATTCACAAAAGCTTAATACAATATTAAAAGATTCAAAAATTTGTTTTTTTTTTTTGGAAATTATTCAATCGCTTATAATTCATTCTCCGGCCTTCTGTATCTCTCTGCTTTTGTATCGTATTGTCCTAATAAATAATTCAACATAGATAAACAGTCTCACTTAACATAAATTCACCCTAATAGACACCCTTAGCGGTAGTAATGCGACGAAATACTGACGTACTAAATTAAATCAATTTCATGAAATAAGGCTTGGCTGAACCCGAACTGACACAAATCGAAAATTTAAATTGTAAGATTATTAAGGACTTTCAATCAATGTAATCAGTTTTAAATTTAAAATTTAAATTCTGAATTAGTATTACCTCGATTCAATTCAAATGGGAAAGTTTGGAAAACTAATTATATTACATTACCATTATACATTTTAGAAGTCGTTGTGGCGCCATGGTTACTGTGCATATCAAACGATATCGCAGGTTAAGCGCGCTCGGCACGGCCGGTATTAGGATGGGTGACCGCCGATCATTTATTTCTTATGGTGCGTACAGATTGCTGTAATGGAACTTGTAATGTAACATTCTGCGCACCACACGTACAAATACGCAACGTGCGCAGAATGTTACATTACTAGTTGCATTATTAGCAATCTGTACGCACCATTACGACAACTTACGTGCTTTGGAGGGCAGTCGCAGTAAGCAGTAGTCGTTAGGGTTTGTCAGAAGCCATTTCCACACTGAAAATTCTGACATCAACCAACCAGCGCTGGGCCAGCTTGGTGGATTACGGCCTTAACCTCCTCGTCACCCAGAGGAGAGACTCATAGCCCTGCAGTGGTCTCATCACACGGAGTTGTGATGATGATGATACATTTATTTTATATACAATGCAACTTTAACAGTTGTAATTTGGCTTTGAAAATGTTTTTTGCATCGTTCGTGATAAACTCTCGATTAAAGTTTTTTTAAAAGGTACAGCGGTTTCTGTCGGTTTCGCACTACCCACCTACATCGAGAAATCACGGTTCGACATAGCCATAGATGAATATAAGTACTAAAGTATAGATGACCGTCTCGCGGTTTTTGCACTTTAGCGCCATACAGTATCCACTCTAGGAACCTTTTTGACCAAAACAACCCTAGAATGCAGCCCGCCCGTACCGCCACTTTCAAATTTTCAGAAATTCGTAGTACCAGTTATTACTATTGCGCAATTATAATTCGATTCGAGTAACGAGTCAAATTTAAACTGCGCAATACTAATAAGTTGAAATAAACTGCACAAAGCATTGCTATGCGAGTTGGGAGTAGTAAAAAAATATGCATCTCAGACAATTATTTATTTTTTCTTAATTATTTGTGTTTGATATAATAATTATAGGCCATAGATTTTTTCGGGTCGTTTTCGTCAAACTCAATGCTTTTGCCACACAAATTGTTCACCTCCTTGCACCAGTCATTCAAAATCAATGCTATTCCTTTTTTAAACTCACTATCTCACTAGAAAGTCAGCATCCTATGTAAAAATATCACTTCACAAAAGTAAAATCTTCGATTTGAGATCGTAAAAACGCGAGGAGTGAACACTCTACTCAACTTACTTTGTAGAAAACACTAACAAAAGAATTCAGCGACAAAAATACACAGAAAAATAAGCAAATGCAACGAGCGCAAAAAGATTGGTTGAATACTATACTATAGATACGCTGCCACTATAGATATATCAATATCGAACGCAGAAAAAAATACGAAAAGTTCCAGTAGTGCCCGGCGCGTAGCGCTAGTAGTAATAGAATTTTGGTATTTGTATGGAAGACAAACTAGCATGGACATAGCTGTTGAACTATTTCTATGGTAGTGTATGTGTCGCAGTCATCTGGATGAATTAGCCACTCATTTGGACGCCTATACCGAATCAACGGCCTAGGCCGATAGTTGATTGAACACGAAAAACTCAACGTTTAACAACTTGGCGTGTTGAAAGTTAGCCCCTTAAAGATGGCTGACCAAAATTCACCCAAGTGATTTAAATTTGGTACAGTTTTGGATAAAGTAATAAAACAAGTAGGTCATGGTAAAATTATCTGTCATGACGGAAAAACTAGTCAAGCAAAATTTTTTTTATAAGATTTTTTTTTATTTATTTCAATTACAAGGAAATAAAATCCATTGTGGCGCATCGCCGGGTGCTGACGCACCACGCTCGCTTCGCTCGCTCGGCTCGCGCGTAAATATAAATATCATAAATATAATAAAATAAGTTCCGTTTTAATGTTTTAATATTTAAACCAAACATCATAAATTTAACAATATCTAATTTAACTAAATGCCTAAACAACGTTTAGGCAACTGGTTAAACGTTGCGATCAACGACTTGACTAATTGTCCTTAAGCCGGTTGAAACGGCCTAGGCGTCCAATTGAGTGGCTAATTCAACCAGATGACTGCGACATACGCACTAGATCCGGTTTCCGTCATCCGTTACTTTATACCAATTTCGTACAAGAACTTTAGATCCGCAATTTCTCTTTAAAAATAAAACATCACTTAGTTAACAAAAATACAATTTTCGGTAGCAAAACGTGAACAAAACAAAAAATATAACAGCAATAGTTATGATATTAATATTTCCCTTATGTTTTAAAGTTTGTAAACTTTCAAGTGCTGGAATCCTTTACGTGCAAGTATATCCAAATACACATTTCAATTGAAATTAAAAATAAAATGATAGATGACCAGTTAAATGACAAAGATATTGTTTTAAGTGATCAGAATTTTATAAAATTGTCTGTATGTCTTTTTTTGTGTCTTTCTTACACGATATTTCAGACAACTATGAATCGATTTTGAAAATTCTTATGGTAGAGGATACTTCATAGTTGGTCCCATATAAATTTTACCGCAATCGGTTGAGTAGTTTCAAATTTCATTGAAAGTTTCAAATTTTTGAGATAATATGTATGATTTCGGAGAATGGGAGAATGTTTTCGTGGAGGACATTATTAGTCGGTTTTTTAATGCTCTATTACATTTAAGTAAGTAAGTTACATTTTCGTTAATTAAAATCCAAATTAGTTTAAGGTCTTTGATAATATTTCTGCGGGTAGACACTAATAATAATTTTCAAGAAAACCGCCATCTTTAAGTCCCGCCTGACGGTGAAATAGTTTTTTTGATTGAGGAAAATGGAATTCCTGTTATAATATACACAATATTTTGTTATGAGCTAGTGTAAGCCCGTAGCTACCTATAGATAATAACTACATAAGGAAAATATTTTCATAGAATATGTTAAATATGTAACCTATTCAATTTTATAAGCGAAAGAAAAACTTAGAATGTGCCAGCTGCTTGTCTTCCCGAGCATACTGTAAAAGTCAGTTAAGGGACAGAGGTTTACTTGGCGTTTTTGTGGGCGATAGGTTGACTCCCTGTTACTACAATAGCCTCTCTCTATCTTTATAATACCTCCAAATTTGTCAAACGCGACATCAGATGGTCTTATAACCTCTGGTGTTCTGCCTACCCCATAAGGGATACAGGCGTGACGTTATGTACGAGTATGTATGTGTATATATAGAAAGTATTGAGTTTGTATGAAACCACTACAAATCGCTCTCACGCCCGCTGGCGTCGAGAACGGCCCAGATTCCCCGCGTCTTTGCCCGTGCTGCTGTCGCTTTTCGAATATAAGGTGTTTCAGCTGTGATTTTTCCCGCTTAATTGTAGACTCGTTTTAACTTAACCATTGTTTCTATAGATACCATGGTCACAAGTTACACAACGTGATAAATCCAATTAAAAGGTAAGTATTATAGTAAAATTAATCATCAAAACCTAAGATAATAGATATGCACACCTTTGAATTGTGTACCTAACCTTCTTTGTGTATCACTCCATCAATTGAAGAGAACCATTGGATAGTTTGTTTGTACAAGGTCTAAACAAACGTGCCCTCCGTGCTCCGAAGGCACGTTAAGCAGTCGGTCCCAGGTGCCAGAATTTTCGAAAAATTTCGGTGCCCTGAAAATTCTGACATCCACCAGTGCTGGGCCAGCTAGGTGGATTATGGCCTAAACCTCCTCATCAGGGGAGAGACTCATGCCCTGCAGTGAGCTCATTACAAAGAGTTGTGATGATAAAGACAAATAGGGCTGTGTGTTTTTTTAATCAAATTATTGAAAAGATCTTCTCTTTGCAGGAAATAAAGGTAAGTTAGTTAAATAATATATAGTAGATATTACTTCGATCGCATTAAAGTAATCATAATGGGCTTTGTACATACCTATGGTTTTTTCACATTTGAAAAGCAATTGCGTATAAAATTTACTGTGCAATTAAAACTATTTACTTCGCTATCTAATGTCACAGCGTGAAGTTAATTCTTGAACCATTTTACGCAACATATGAACATATAAACTTTATCTGTGCAAAGGATATGTTTCCGTTTCTTTGTATCTGGGGCTAGAATGCGAGCACAAGCATATATTGAAGAGAATAAGTATACAAACAAATAGTAATCACTCAATTTCAGATAGACATCGTATTAAAAAGCATAAAATTGATAAAAAATCGCTTCTCCGTACATAGACATTCCATTCCTTCTTACTTCAAGTGACAAATTTGTACCAAATGACAAGACAGATGACATGACATGACATTGACAGTTTTGCATCAGTTATGTTTTTTATATAGTATCAAAAATAGCGAAATATAAAGACGTTAAATATTTAACATTTTTTTGCGCCATTAATTAATTTTATTGTAATTTTTCGATATTTTTATCGATACCAGCATAATTTCAGCTACGTTGTGGTCACCTTTTATCAAGATCCGTACAGTCCTTCTGCCGTAATTGAGGAATAAATATCTAAACATCCAGACATGCATATATCCATCCAAACATTCAGATTAATTATATTAATAAGATTGCATCAGACCTAAAACTCCAAGAATACTATAAATCAAATACACTCTGTGATAGGGTTTATATAAGAGTTCATTTCTCATAGATTTTCTTGTACGAAACGAGATCGGAAATGATAAGTGTTCAAGTTATCCGGAATTTGAAAAGTCTCGGTTTTGAGCCCGAAGTTTATGCTGTAGTTTAATTATACTGTAGTTGTATTACGGGGAATAAATAAGAATTCTACACTGAACCATGACCTTTGCCCGCGTAGGGCGACCACCTTTCACCTAAAATCTGCTGTTACATATGTTTAGGTAATCTTTTACCAGGGCCTTTCTTTTAAGAGCCAGGGCCTCCCTTAACACTTGTGCTGTCATCTTCGACCTCATCCTCACTTACCATCGGGTGAAAGTCTTGTTTGTCTTGATAACCTGATCATGTATCGCAAAGACAAACTCTTCGGTTTCCCCAAAGAGGTCCCCGAAGCGCAGCCAATGCATGGAAGCTTTACGGTCCACGTGTGGCTTGTGCAAAGCCTTGTAAAACCTTCCGTGCAGGTCTTTCTCTTTCCATACGGTCTCACGATAAGAAATGCTCAGTACTGCCAGTGTCTGCTACGTCCTGAAGCCCAGATTAACACGGGTGACTTCTTTATCAAACTGTGGTCTTTCTATTCATACTAACGTCCGTCTTCGACATAAAATAGGCTTGGAGGCTTCATATCTCTCGGTTGTGCAAGGTTTTGGTTTTGGCACTAATCAGGCCTCATCCTCCACACTTCTGAGAAATATACAGCCTTCTTACGATCAAGGGTGATACATTCTATGGAGCGTCATAGCATTGCGGACTTTCCGATCCAGGGCTTCTGATTTGGTATGAGTCCATCTGAGTACGCCAAAGGTGTACGAAAGAACGGGCATAACGAATCCGTTAAACGCTCGGACTTTGTTGGGACCCCCAAGACAAGGAACTAGTTAGTATCTCTGCCAGGTGCTCAAAAAGACTTCGCGTAAAGCATTATTATAATTATTATTTTCTCTGTGACTACCATTGATATTTAAGGTTATGATGTTGTTAAATCGTTTTACCCGATTTCGTTAGAATAACAGAGCTATGTTTTTTTCTTAATAGAAAAACAACTATTTACCTCAAAATTTCATTTGTCAGCTTTTGCCATGGAACAATATACTCTCTTACGAGAGAAGAACGATTACTTCATACTTCGTAAATGCATACATACAGCTCACTAGCGCTTCAGTCAATGCCATCCGCAACTTTTCAGTGTATTAATAGATCCACTTTACACAGTAGTAATATATGTAGTCTATTACTCTAAGATAGGAACTTAATGTAAAAAATTTTTTTGACATTAAAATTGTGTATATTTTTATTTATTAATTTTTTTTTTTTTTTGTTTTTCCGCCACAGAAAATTTTGGCACCCCCTAAAACAAGCTTTAACCAGTAAAGCAAGCTTTAGCGGGAGGAGGATGAATCCTATTACGGACGAATGGGCATTCTATAAGCTGTTAACCCCAGTGGCTAACGGAAAATAGAATGCCCAGACAGTGTGGAGACTCACTCAGTGAAGCCGAGCATACCCACTAAACATCCCCCTTTACTGACTCACCTTGATTGAGGCCATTAGTCTTCATCGGAGCGACAGCCAATTGGAGAGAGAGGCTGCGCAGTGAGCGGCATCCAGACGGCTGCCACCAAAAGGAACTGAAAGTGAGAAAAATAAAGCTAAGATTAGATGAAATGACAAAGCTGAAACTAAGATATTATCTAGAGTGATCAGACTCACTCTGAGATAGGAATGCTGGAAAGAAGGACTACGTTTAGAAACGTTGAGCTTGCTGGAGTTTCCTAATAAGGGGAGCGAACTTGGTTAGGACCGGAAGAGCACCGTTGAAACCCTCTGGGCTGGCGTCGAGAGCGGCGCCGAAAGCCAGGATCTCGTCGATGGGAGCGAGCTGGATCCAGAATGCCATGCGGTCTTGAGAACCATTTGCATTCTGGCACTGGGAAGCCGATTTGGCGGCCGGTTGCGATTGAGTCGCGACCCGGCTGCGCTGAACTGGAACGATAGAAGTAAAGGCTTTGGGGGCCTTTGAACTGACTGGAGGAGCGTCCGAGCTAGGCTGCGGTCGCTCTCTCCAGTTCTCGGTGGGCTTCACGGTAGCCCTGGCAGCACGCGGTGCCTTGGGGCAGCCGCGAAAGTTTGCTGTGTGGCCTGACTGGCCGCACAAGACGCAGGACGGAGCGGTGGGCGATTCGGGAGTGCGAGAGCACTCCTTAGTCCCATGCGGATCTAGGCACTTGACACACCTAGGGGAAGCAAAACAATTTGCCGCCGCATGACCATACAGTTGGCAGCGGTGGCACTGACCTGGGAAACCACGCTTGTGTGGAACTTCGACGCGGATGTTGGACAGACCGCACACGGTGGGCTTGCCTCTGAAAATGGACTGCCCTTGCGGGTTCTTCGCTAGGATCACTAGCGCAAGTGGGAACTGCTTGCCTCGGCGGCTGTGCATTTTGTGCACAGATTCGACGGGGAAGCCTTGAGAAGACAAGTCCTCTTGGATTTGCTCATTCGAGAGCTCGAACGGCACGTTCCTGAGGACGGCACGAATCTTACGCTCCTCAGGGAGAGCGTAAGTGTGGTACTCGAGCTTTTGATCAGCAAGAAGCCGAGTAAGATTCCTGAAATCGGAAATGGAATTGACAACGACCTTAATAGAGTCACCCACGTTGGATGCCTTACTATACTGGATCTTGGGATTGTGCCTACCGCAGAGTGCTGAGACCTCGGTCCAGCGGCTCTTGTCCCGTAGAAAAACGGGGGCGGAGACTTGACTTTCGGCGGAGCCGAATCTGATTGTGATTGCGACGCAAGCTGTGTTGCTGGGATCGCTGAAACGGATAAGGGCGCGAGTGTAGGTACAGAGGCCGGTATCGCTGGGGACAACGGCGTTGCTACATCACTCGAGGCCTGGCTATCTGGAAGGGAAGGAAGCGAAGTAGAAGTAGCTGACTGCTTCTTCTTTTTCGACTTAGACTTGGATTTTTTCTCGACGAGAGTGAACTCCGAATCTACCGAATCTTTCACGTTAGAATCAGACCCACTATCAGGCGGTGTTGTTTTCCGCTTAGACGCAGAGGACTGGCTAGCTGGCTCGCATACCGACATAGGTTCGGGAACTGGAGACGCTGGGGACATGGACAAGAAACCCGGGGGGACTAGCAACGAAGAGGCGCTACTAGACGCAGCGGGCTGGAAAGCTGGAAGAGAAGGAAATGACAGGAGGGCTTGGGCGGCCCTCGCGGCGGCCTGAGCATTCGGGATCGGAGCGGTTGCCGGAGGTACCTGAAAATTCAAGACAGCCGGAACGGCTGGTGCTTGAGAAAGACGAGTGCGTAATACCTCTAGTTCTTTAAGACTAGCATCTAATTTCTGAGACTTTTCCGCTATAGCCTGACGTTTAGCTTCCAGTTTTTGATGTTGGACATCATTTTCCTGGTCTAACTCAACTAATTCCTTTTCTTTAGCAGCAATTGTTTGATCTTTATCAACCAATTTTTGCTCAAGAGACTTGATACGAGACTTAAAATGACGAACGGTCATTTTTTTTTCGGTTTCGAACACGGCCTTGATCTCGGTGATTTCGGCCTTGAGCTGGGCGATTTGATTTTCAGCATCCATCGTACTACCTGAAAATCCCTATCTTAAACGAACCTACGTGCCGGTGAACGACGGAATGGCTGCACAAACTGCGCTGTAAGAGAAACGACCTAGTACGGACCTATTGCCGGTGAACGGCGGACTATCAGGCTTCATTGGCACGGTTACGTATCCACCTGACCAGCGATGCTTCGGCCGGCAGCAGTCGGGTCCGCCCTGAAAAGGGCAGATGAATTAGCCCCGACACCACACAGCCTCCACAAGAGAAAACTTTCCGAAAGAGATTAACTTGGCACCTGACCCGCACGAGTGCGGGGGAGGGAACAAGGGCAGCGCAATACGAACACTCGGGAGCGGCCGCAGACACGACCGTTCGGGAGCGAACGCAAACGGGAAGTGACATTTAATAAAAAATCATAGGTGTTTATAAATTTATTTCCCAACGATTATCTTAAAACTACTGCACAAAAGCGTCAATTTCGCAAATAAACAAACAAACAATTACAAAGTATTTAGTGTCACTATCACAATATAAAGTGTCAATTTCGCACTGAATAAATAGCACTTCCGTAAAACCACACAGCTTACAGATTTTCAAATCAAAAATTTTACAGGTTTTCAAATTAAAAATGAGTTGCTGAAATTACGCAGTTAACGCAATGAACTGTTTTTACAAATGGCGTCAGTCAGTCGTTGGCGATGTATGATTGTTTGTCTTTGATTGTCACTTTTGAGAAGATTGACATATAGACTTACGTCAAAGCAAAGTACTTTAAAGCTTTCTCATTCATACGTATAGATTTGTCCCACTTTGGCTCCGGCTGCCATCGACAGCATTGGCTAATAAATTAGTAAACTCCCCCTGGCTTTTGCACGTAGGGTGTTATTTTCCTTGTCTGTAACAAAAACAATTATAATTGAAATGCTAAAAGCCAACTTAACCTTTAAGTACACGTCGTGCTTTTTAAGGTAACGTTCCGTTACGGGCTGGCTCCAGGAGGACCCCAATACAAAAATTACTTTTGTATAAAGGTGTATGATTCTTTTTATTTATTTTTTTATTCAGTTGCTATAAGTGTTTATTTTTCACAATTAATTTGTTCTTTTAACTTTTTAATGAATAACATCTTGTATGTAAGTAGTTTTTTTATATTTATATAACTAATGTACTAAAAAACAAAAAAGTCAACTTGTTACCAACAAAATCATAAAGTTCTAAAAAAATATGAATACAAAACACGTAATTTTAAAGGATAATAATATAAACAACAATAATCAACGAATGCAGAGCATTAAAAAAAACCGACTTCACGTCAAAACTTTGGCTGAGTTATGTCATGTATGTAAACATTCTCCGAAATCGAAATGTTGAAATTTTCAATAAATTATTCAAACCGATTTCGATAAAATTTATATGGGATCAACTATGAAGTATCTTCTATCATATGAAACAAGAATTTTTAGAATCGATTCATAATTGTCCAAAATATCGTGTAACAAAGACACAAAAAAAAAAACGTACAGATGAATTGAGAACCTCCTCCATTTTTGGAAGTCGGTTGAAAACAATAAAAATTACAATGGCTCAAATGGTTGCAAATGGTCGCAAATGACTCCTTCCGTTAATTTGGCAAACAGTAAGTGATTGCTAGTGAATGATGCAAGCAAGTTATCACAGCAACATTTACAAAGAATAGAACTCGTCTTGTGCTTAGATCTAGGACAATATAGACAGTTTGCTTAATTTTTAGGGTACTAAGATCAGATTCAGCTGCTCCTATTAGAATAATTTTCACATATTTGCTCTCATAACTTTGGTCTAGTAGGGATTCACTAGGAGTCACTCATATCCTGCTGGTATGTGCAGTCAAATCTTCTGATAGCTAGTGACTCATTATTGCTATTAGATGCTTGACTGGGAGCGAAAGAAAAACATAGAATGAATGTGCCAACTGCTTCTCTTTCTGGGCATACTGTAAAAGTCAGTTAAGGGACGGAGGTTTTATTGAAGTTTTTGTGGGCGATAGGCTGACCCCCTATCACTGCAAGTCTCGCTCCATCATTATAATACCCCCAAATTTTCTCAAACGTGACATCAGATGGTTTTATAACCTCTGGTGTTCTGCCTACCCCATTAGGGATACAGGCGTGACGTTATGTATGTATGTATAACATAAATTCTGTGTAGGAAACAAAGTAAAATATGTATCATGCGAAAAAAAGTACTACGTAACATCACGGGCGAGGTCCACAGGTATCCCCTCGAAGGTAAAAGAACTATTTACCTTAGTGGAAGTATGTAACTCCGGTTATCGATAGCTACTGCAGTCCACTGAGATTAGCCGAAAGCGCACGATAGCAGCTTGTTAGTTTGAAATAATATCGTGTAAATAGCCCAATATATATAAAAACATATTTTTTATATTGTCAGGATAGGACGTTTGTCACGTACACCTGATGGAAAGTGCGCATGAAGACTATGGTGTTACACGTTCATCCACGAGAAACCTATTCACTGGACACTTAAAAGTTCCAGGACTGTAGTGGTCAGGAAAAACAGACGCAGGCAGATTGTTCCACACCTTTGCAATTCGTACCAAAAATGAACTATCTGTCTTTAATTTTGTACACACTCTCTATCAAATATGAGCATGTTAACAACTATACGCTATATGTTATATACTGGTACATCGGGTTAAAATTCCTGATTATGGTCCTTACATAAACCTAATAAGTTCCTAATATATTTGTATGATATTTTTATCTTTTTTCTTATAATATTGGCAAAACAAGTATAAATCTCAGAGATTCTTGATATTCTAACTCGTATTTATCAGAAATCAGCTTAAATTTCCACAACTTTCTGTATTTGCCTATTTTCTAAGAAATATAATACAGTATACAATACAATACAATATATATGTACATTACCAATAATCCGTGAGCTGCTTACTATGGATGATATGTCTGTGGCTGGCTACTGTATTCTTTGGCACGTTTTCTCTATTTCATAAACATTTGTGAGCCACGCAATTGATGAAAGAATGTGTGGATTTGTTCTTCCATAAAGGTTATATTTCTCAAAATCTTTACAATGAAACAGAAAAAAACCCCAGACAATCACACCAACTACATGGCCCCAAACTAAGCAGGGCTTGTGAAATGGGATACCATGTAGCGAACTAGGGGGGAATCTAGAATATAAATACATATATAGATAAACGCCCAGACCTGGAACTTTTTTTTTTCTTGTTCCGTGCGTGAATCGAACCCGCGACAACTGGCGTCTAAGGCAGACAGTGCCTCGCGATCGAGGCAAGCAGAGTTATGTTGAACCATGAGAAAAAAAGGGGTTGACAACATACTCTAGTAAGCAATTATGCTTTAACACAAGTTAAAAGTTAACTAATATAAAATAAAGTAATAAAAATGAGGAATAAAAGAGAACGTATGGAATACTCACAAAACAAGTATTCAGTTAATACGACCAGTGGCTAAATCGCATAACATAAAACTCTGTCGAAATAAACTTTGACAGCTGGAAAACTGCACAAAATTTATGTACACTAGAGACCATATATCATGCTTAGGCCTGGGAGTTCCAAATAAGGATATTTTCAAAATTCTACGCTAGAATACTAGAATTTATAAGTTTACTAGTTCTGTTACTAAGTTCTGTTACTGTTTGATATGCGTTTCGAACTTTTAAGGAGATTTCGTATTTGTATTTTTGGTTTCTCTCCTATTTTCTATTTTCTACTCAGTGTCTGTGTAGTTTTATATACAGGGTGAAATAGAAAACGTTTTTCTTAAACAGAAAGATGTATTTATTACTGTGTAACTTTACTGGAAACATGTGGATGTGACAGGCAAAATTACGCAAACGATGTTTGATAATTCGTTAGTAAATGAAACGGGTGAGAAAAAGTGAAACGTAAGTTAACAGTTCTTTTTCTCTGGCAGTATTTTAAAGAAAATTCATAGTGTAACCCTAGGAGAAAATAATTAAACCTTTATTGATAAATATTTTAAAAAGCAATAATACAAACCTTATGGTTACCCTGATGATTAATGTCAGTACAAATGTTATGGATCTATGCCAGTAAAACGTAGCAAATAGGGTGTCCATGAGTCTTAGTAAATAAAAATAATAATTAAACAATCATTAAAAAATATTTGCATATTTTTGCCCTGTTGTCGAGTCCGAATGTTTAAACTAAAGTTAAATTAAGCAAAACATATTTCTATTTATAACTTATTTTCACCCTTTATAACAACGTTTACTTAACAAAATTTCTTTGTTTTCTTTCACCTGTTTTGGAGAGGACCCGATGGCGACCTCGGGGGGGTTCGGGCGTCCCCGCAGTCTCCAGGCGAGTTCCCCAATGGTGCGTTGTTCCCTACGAGTTGCTTGGTTCCATTTGCAGCGCTTCACTCAACTTCTATTCTCCTCCCTATTCACTCCACCATCTGTCGAGTGAATAGGTTTCTCGTGGATGGACGTGTAACACCTTAGTCTTCATGTTCACTTAACATCAGGTGGCATGGAAGACAAACGTCCCATCCATAATTCATAAAAAAAAAAACCTGTATCGAAATATTTCCAAATGACTTTTTGATCGCCTACAACTAGCTGCGTATTTCCTCAGGCTTATACTTCACCAAGCACTATTCTCAATATTATTGCTATCTGGAAATGAAATACGTCTCCTTACCCAACTGCGGTTTGAGTGTGCAACTCAATTTTCTGTATCGAACTTTTCAACCAAGACAAGAATTTTAAACAAGAAGTCTGTGGTTCAAACAATATTGTAAAAATATACTTTTGTAGTTTATTTTCAAATGAAATTCGACCAACCAAATGAAAACAATAAATAATGTGGGACTGTTTCTAAAGTTTGTCGAGCGTAAGATAGCAATCGGCAAATTTAAGTGTATAAAATAAAGTAATAACCTAAATTGAAAATAATTTCATGTATCTCATAAGTAGGGTTCCGTACCTAAACAGTGGAATGGGAATGGGACCCTATTAGTAAGTCTTCGCTACGGTAATTTTATCTAAACAGTATTTCAACTCGGCCGCATCTTTGAAATAAATGCCTACAGCGCCGCGGTACGGTCACATGCATCAGCGTTTTAATTAAATTTGCCTGCTTTGTGTTGACTTCCATTTAGTTTTGTGAATGTAAATATACTTTTTTATATAAACAAATAAAATACTTTGTAAATTTAATAGGAAGTGTTCAACCAAATTCGTCTTGTGTCAAAAAACCATGTTTACGTTTGAATAAAAAATCAGTCTAATAAATTAGCCACCGAAAAATACTTGCGCCTCGACTTGCGGCATGCATAGTCGCGACTGGCTGTATGCCGAGCGCATTCAGAAATCGAGCCGCGTAGGTATAGCTCGCGTTTCTTCCGTTTGTATGAAATTGAAATACTGTATAAATAGTATTACCGTGACTCCGCTGTCCTTCTGTCTGTCACCAGGTTGTATTTCATGAACCGTGATAGTTTTTGAATTGAATTTTTCACCGATGATGTATTTCTATTGCCGCTTTGAATTCTATGAACTAGAACAGAAATTTTGTTATTTATAAAGTAAATATTTAAGGGGGCTACCATACAACACACACGTTTACGTGTATGCAGTTTCCAATCGCACCAACTAGATGGCGCTTTATTTGATTACATGCGTCATATTATGAACAGAAGGTAGCAGATCAAGTGTTCACTCTGTGAACTCTATGCCGTCGACATTAAGTTATAAATTGGTTGGGGAAAGTCAGGTTTGTAACGCCGAATCTGTACCTACCTTCTGTACTATTATTTTAATAGCTTTTCAAACTTTTTTGTTGGTTTTGACAACAGTTACTAAATTGTCTCATTATATGCATGGTCGGTAACGGTATTTCAGAGTACAGCAGGGCTATTTGCCTAACTAAAATAACAGCGCTGTGCTCGACGACGTGCTCGTCGACGAGATTGCTAAGATTTTTTCATCAAGCTCACAGATCTTACATTTAGCAGAATACCAAAACCTAAAGAAAATTGTCAAACAGTTCGACGAATAACAGTTCTTACTCATGCCGTCATCAGTGGCGAGCGCTGGCGTCGAGTTATGTGTTATTTGAATACCAATTATGTCACCCGTGGCTGATACATCGATAAGCTCGACGCTGTTGTTTAGGGGAATAGCCTTGCTGATCATGGATGTTCACATAGCAAGTGAATGAGAGAGGTGTAGTAAAAAAACGCGATGAAACTGCAACCAATTAGCTGGTAATTCCGATAGTTGAATGACAAAATGTACACTATATCAACATGGTTATAGTTTACATAGAATATGACTACTAATAAAGTTAAGAGGTTTACTATTTCAGGAATGACCTTAATATAAAATTTCTTAGTGATTAAATAAAAACGGAGGAAAATTAAAAGCTCCCTGAAAACTTTTTACGTAATTTGAACCTGGTTTTCGGTTACCATATATCCAATTCGTATTGATTGATAATAAGTTAAAAACAGATTTAAAAAAAAATAACTGTAAGGGTTCATTATCAAAGGTTTAATTTATGAAACTTGAAAGTAAAGCTGACCGATATTTTACTATCCCCCATTATTTTGCCAAAACAATAGCTTCCTTCAAATATCATTTGAAACGCTTCTATCTCTCACACTTATTACATATTATATAGAATAAGCGTTTATGTATAGTATATTATTTTAAATTATGTTATTTACCTATACCTATACTATTTATAACATAATGACGCCATGTTATATTTCTTTTTAAATTCTAAGATTAATCTTAAGGTTGCCTGTAAGAGATCAAATTTGAAGTGATAAGGCCGCCCATATTGCACCATTTCATGTTACCATATTACTGTATGTTTTTAAATAATTCATCATTCAATGCAAATGGAAATAAAAGTGTTTGAATTATTTTATTATTAATTTTCTGAAATCGCAGAATCAGCAAAGGCCAGTGACAAAACAGAATGAATTTAGTGGTACTAAGTTATCGCTCCGTACATCTCTTTCCACTTGTATTAAAAACTAAGACATTGTGATGTTTAATTAGACTGGAATTTATTTAATTAGTCTCTTACTCGAAATAAACCGAAATAAAAATGGTCGCCTTTCGGATGACTTGATTTGGGCTTAAATTGTTGCAAAAGATCTCTCCTATATCACCTTAAAAGATTTTGGTCAACTTACCAAAAACATTTTAAAAGATAAAATAAAAAGAAATATTATACCTTCTTCAGTTTTCTTATCTAAACGCCATTTCTTGCAACTTAGCACAAAAACGTGTAGATGTTGCAGTAGTGTGTCGCACTACTGACGTTAAATTACATAAATGTGACAACGTGACATTTTTACCAATAAAACTAAGTATAAGTGTTAGTATCATAGAATGAAAATATGAAACTGCTACTTTTTGGACATTAAATCCACATTTTACCTAATTTTGACTACGTATACCTATTGTTTGATGTCGTCGTGGCGCCGTGTTTACTGTGTGTATCATACGATATCGCAGGTTAAGCAACGTTCGGCGCGGTCGGTACTTGGATGGGTAACCGCCGACCATTCATTTCTCACGGCGACTTCCGTGCTTCGGAGGGCACTTTAAGCAGTCGGTCCCGGGTGCTGTATACTTGTATACAGTAGTCGTTAGGGTTTGTCAGAAGCCATTTCGACGCCCTGAAAATTCTGACATCCATCAACCAGCATTGGGCCAGCTTGGTGGATTATGGCCTAAACCTCCTCGTTACAATCAAAGTACAGATAAAGATACGAATTAGAAATATCGAAAGGATCCCCGTATAAGTGATCCATTTGAAGTACCGAGGTACACTCAGCGATTTATAATACCTTGATTGCACTAAATAAAACTGTAGCAACTGTTCAGGTCATAGCTTAACCTTGAACTGAGATAAAACATCTTACTCGTGGCTTTGTACACAAGCCATATGACTGTAGTATGCCGTAAAAAGACTGTTATCCATGAAAAGAAAATGCCTTTATTTATTGGAATAACGATCTTATTTGAATGACTAACGGACTGGTAACTTCCTGTCATTATTGACATTTGATGACATATGTTCCGAAATGGCAATTATTTTACAACTTTACATATTGTTTTTCAGAATTTAATCATCAATAGGTAAATAAATTTCTGACACTCACACAACATTATCTAACCCAAATTAAGTTTCTTAAAGAACTTGTGCTATGGATACTAGATAACTGATATGCTTAAGAAATATATAAACATACATATTAAATAAATACATATTTTTTATAAGAATGAACTTAAAAATATAAACATCCATGACGTGACGACTAATATCTGTGTTGATCACACAAATATCCGCCGCCGCCGGGATTCGAACCAAGGCCCTCGGGTATAGAAGGCAATGTATATTACCGCTACACCAGCCGGTCGTCAATATATGTGTGTGGCCGGCCATATGTGTACCGGTCGGTAATATACCTCTCGTGTACCATATGGGCCAAAATGTATGAATATAAAATCTTATGCTTTTAGGTCCGCTCGCCTTGTCATACTTTCAAAACATGCGATGAAAGTCAATTCATTTTTTCTACGCGGCGCCTTAATTAATGGATGCGGAAAACTTCGAGCCTTTCTTCTGAGTTAGCGCTCATAAAAACTATTAATTCTCAAGTGAAAACACTTCAAAACAATTCTTCCAATAAATCTAAATTCGTATTCGAACAATCGAATAAAATGGTAAACAGAAACCTTTTTTACAAATCGTTCGTAGCGTAAGCAAATCGTCTAAAATTTCCTCGGTCTAGGTCTCCCGAAGGACCGATTTATCTTAATAATTGCCTATCCCACATCAACTATGAAGCCGGCGATTTGTCTTTTTAAAAGATTTTACAGTTTTAGGAACAATTCTTATTTTAAATTTGTAGAAAGTAGTTTGTTTTACCTCCGATTTTTACCTCCAAAAAGGAGGCGGTTCTCAATTCATCTGGATGTTTCTTTTTACACGATATTTACGACAATAGATGATTAAACGAACTTCTAAGTGAAGTTCTATCGCTATTATATGAGTCGCTTCATTCGAAGATATTATATAACAGGTAGTCCTTTTTAGGTACTAGGTAACTTCGCACAATTTAAAGTATCATAAAAAAAAACACTGTGGTGGGGCGCCGCGTGGCATGATCCACCCGGTTCGCGCCAAGCCCTCATTCTTTAGAGACCCTAAACGAAACTTTTAAATGGGTTCTGGGGTGGGTGGGTACGTCATATCTTCGAATGAAGCGACTCATATAATAGCGATAGAACTTCACTTAGAAGTTCGTTTAATCATCTATTATATTTCGTCGCTTCATTCTTCAGATATTATATAACAGGTAGATTTTCAGAGATAGAAAGTTTTGTTTAGGTATATACTTGGAATTGAAATAAGTAAAGATATAAATAATGTAATTACATATTTTATTATTATAGTACTTAATAATTAGTATTATTGCATAATGAGCTTTAAATAATCTTACTTTATTTGAGTTGCTAGAAATTATAATCAGCTTAAATTAATGAAACTTAGTGATAGTCTATTTATAGACACCTAATTTTTAATGTAGTAATTTACTTAATATCAAAACGTAACGTAATATTCAATAACTATTTTTAATATTAGGTTAAGTATTGTTCATGTCTCGATTAAGTATCGACAAAGCAAAGTTATTTTGTTGATCATCTAAAGGCCGATGGTAAAACTTTGCGAACACCTGTGAGTTTTGTGTCCACTCGGCCGTTTTTCGAATGACATCGACACTGATACCGGCCGCGCGCGCGGCTGAGGTTGACGCGTGTCGTGTGCTGTGCGCACTAAAACGCTCATGTCAATGCCACTCGTGGCGAGCGTTTGCTTAATCCATCGACTTAGCGTCTGACTTGATGCAGTTCTGTGGGGAGCTTTGAATGTTACGAAGAGATTCCCGGAGTTTGAACCTCAGATATTTTTTGTAATAAAAATATATTCTTTTAAAGTTGATACTGGGCATATGTTGATATTGCTTTGAAAGTTTGGGAGAGATAATAAGGGCTGTTTACGATTTGGAGCGGAAGTCTTGATTATATCTTTTATAATAATATTTACTTTATCAGATTGAAAAATAATATTTTTTAATTTAATTAAAGACAATGTCTGTACTCTTTGACCAGTACATAAAGCTAATAATGCTTTTTAATTTAATTAAAGACAATGTCTGTACTCTTTGACCAGTACATAAAGCTAATATTTTCTAATCATAAATTAATATTTGGATACCAAGAAGACAGTCGATTTAGTACTAAATTTGGATCCCAAGTAAATGAATATTTAGGCTTAATAGGTTTAGTTTTATAGGCTCCTTTTAAGAGGCGTTTAACACAACTATTATCACTTATCTCTTCTCCTAATAAAAGAGATAATGCAGATCGATGCGTATTTAATGAACCGTAAGAACATCCCTTATTAAATTGAAACCATAACTTCAATGAGACGTTGTACTGGCGAACAGTAGCGAGCGAGGCGAGCATCAACGTGAGAGCCTCTGGTGGGCAGCCGCGCCGGCTGAACGACGCCCGGAGAGCCTCGCGGCACCCAGGGTAAGGCTGGAGTGCAGTGGGTGCTGACTCCATGGCTGAGAAGGCCAGAAGGGAATACAAGTACCCTTCGGCTTTATCATCAATGATTTTTCGTATACATTTTAATACAAGAGAAAAGGGAGGAAATGCATAAAAATCCAAGTCAGCCCAGCTTATTGTAAATGCATCAACTGCGACTGCATCAGGTTCAGGCTTCTAGGTGACAAATAATTTACATTTGGCTCGACTTGAGAACAAGTCGATCTTAATGTGCCCGAAACTATTTACAATAAGTTGGAAAGCGCTATCCGAGAGGGCCCATTCAGTATCAGGGTTAAGTTTTCTGGACTCTTTCTTTCTTTCTTTTCTTTTTCTTCACTAGCTATACTTTTGAGACCTAACAAAACCGCGAGTAATTCTAAAAAGTTAATATGATTTTCTTTTTCACTGTTCGTCCATGAACCACTATATTTATTATTTTTGCATACTGCTCCCCAGCCTGTCCTAGATGCGTCGGTGTAAATTTCTAACTTATAATTTTGAGTAATGATTAGACAAGAAATAATATTAATATTATTTTTCCACCACTATAAATCTTTTAGTAATATCTTATTGAGATTCATTTTTGCCTCATAGTTTCCTCCGAACTTATTTAAGGCTAAAAAATTTTGTCTCTAATATTTTTGTATATAAGAATCCATATTTTGTGGCTGGACATGCTGCGATCAATACACCTACAAGTTTAGCAAAATTTCGTATTGAACAAGTTTTAAGATTAATGTACCTATTTATTAACTGTACAATGTTATTCCGCTCATCGCCAGTTAACGTAATAGACATCTGTTCTGTGTTGAACATAAAACCTATGAATTTGATTGACTTTTTTGGTACAATGTGACTTTTATCGAAATTTACAATAAAACCTTGACAATGTAATAACTTCAAAGTTTCTCTTACATTAATCATGCATTCTTCATATGTATCTCTAATAAGAAGATCGTCTTAATAGTTAGTAGACTTAAAACCTTGTTTTCTCAAATGACTCATTACTTCACGCATAATTTTTGTAAATACCCACGGAGCTACCGATAATCCATACGGCATTGCTGTGAACTCGTAAGTGATCGGCTCAGACGAATCATTTTCTTGGAATTCGAATCGTAGGTACTTTCTGTCACTAACAAAAATCGGTATTGTTATCGGTATTGTTGTAATATATATATTGGGTAAGTATCCATTACGAGGAATTAATTTCGAGGCTGTTTTATAAGATTCCATTTTAAAATGTACTTTTGTTACGAACTTGTTTAAAGATTTTAAATTTAGTATAAACCTTTTTCTCCGTTAGGTTTCGGAGCTAAAAATATATTTGAAATACATTGATCATTTGAAGGAGAACAAGGTTTTATAGCCCCTAAGTCTAATAATTTATTTATAGCTATTTTAATAAATTAATTCATGTTTTTCACATGATGACAAATTATTTTTAGGAATAGAATACTGACAAAGAGTATCGAATGGTATTCTAAATCCATACTTTATCCACTTCAATATAACTTCATTTTTAGTTATGTTTGTCCAACAATCATAAAATAAATTAATTCGACCTGCATGTACCTTGATTAATGTTGGGTCGGAGCACGCATCCTGGATGAAGTCTGCGGCTGGAACTTGGCGTTGAACGCAGAGTCCGATTGTGGGCGCTGCTGTGTTTGAGCTGCTATCGGTTTCCTCTGACCTCCCCGCCGGGTAACGAGGAGGTCCAGTTTCCCTGCTGAGACGACCGGTTGACCGTTGATATTTGAGAGTCGACTGTTTTGGCTGGGCCTTTTTTAATTAGGGCTCCCTGCTTTTCAATGGCTTTACTTGCCTTTATTTTTTCCGGCAATGAACTTCCAAATAAAGTTTTGTCTCTTTCGGAGTCTTGTATAACATGTTTAAAGTTTGTATCCAAATTAGGTAAAATCAGTTTTACCCTATCTTTGGTTAACATAAAGTGGAGGTCTGATAATAGGCGGCATCCATCACTTACGTGACGGAGGGCCTTCATTTGTTTTCTTCCTTCCCAAGGAGGACGTCAATCCCTCGATTTATGGCGGTAATACCGTACCCCAGCTGTTGCTGAAAGTTTTGGTTTTTTTTTTTTTTTTTGTCACGTGCTCCTGCTAGGTCAGTTATGGCTGCCGAGATTTCCGCATTTAATTTTGGGGCTTGCAAGTTTTTAAGTTTTTGCAGTTTTCGGGTACCGTATTTTCTATGGTTAATTTATCTTTGTCTTCTTTGGACAGTCCTTTTCTTAGTAAAGGTGTCCATAAATTTGAGAGCGTATCGTGTATTTTAGCGCCAAATTCGGGTGTATCGGAATTTGCAGCTCCAAGTGCAGTAGGCAGCTCTGGATCCAGATCGGGATTAGGTTCTCCCGATATACCTGGTGCGTCTTGTGATATTGATGGCTCCGGATTAGGGAGCGTCTTTGCAGATAGCTTTTGATCCACAGTGAATGACGCGGCAGTCTTCTGGTTATCCAGGTTTACATCATCCAGTGGTAGCGGTAACTCATACCTTGGAGGCGACATGTTTATGTCTAATTCATATTAATATAACGCCCATAACGTATTACAGACAACGAGATAAATCTCCTTGAGATTACCCGCATTTTCTGTAATCGTATTGAAAACAAAAGGTGATCGATAAGATCAAATAAAATTTATTAAAGTTTACATCATTACGATATTGAGCAGTTAACGTGATATATCTATTATAGATTACACGCATTTTCTGCTCTGATTTTTCAAATAACCTTGGAGGCGACATGTTTATGTCTAATTCATATTAATATAACGCCCATAACGTATTACAGACAACGAGATAAATCTCCTTGAGATTACCCGCATTTTCTGTAATCGTATTGAAAACAAAAGGTGATCGATAAGATCAGATAAAATTTATTAAAGTTTACATCACAACGATATTGAGCGGATAACGTGATATATCTATTATAGATTACACGCATTTTCTGCTCTGATTTTTTAAATAACATTTTTAAACCGAATAAGTAGGTCTTGCCTTGTAAGATTTCTTCTTCATCGGTAGAAATAATTCGCTGTTTCCGTTTTTTATTTATTTTTTGTTCCAACTTTTTTATCTTTATATTATAATGTTGAAGCTGTTCTTCTGCTGTACTTTTAACATTTTGTAAAAACTTAAGTAAATGATTAAAGTAAATGACGTATGCTTGTTACCACGCACGAAAAAAGAATGAGGGCTTGGCGCGAACCGGGTGGATCATGCCACGCGGCGCCCCACCACAGTGTTTTTTTTTATGATACTTTAAATTGTGCGAAGTTACCTAGTACCTAAAAAGGACTACCTGTTATATAATATCTGAAGAATGAAGCGACGAAATATAATTATAAATGGATTTTGAAAATTTTGATATCATATTATAGAAGATACTTTATAGTTAGTCCCATATAAGTTTTATCGAAATCGGTTGGGTACTTAATTGAAAATTTCAAACTTTTGAAAAAATATGTATGATTTCGGAGAATGTTTACGTGAATGACATTCTCAACTCAGCCAAAGTTTTGACGTGAAGTCGGTTTTTTTAATGCTCTGCATTCGTTGATTTTCATTAGTCAGATAAAAATAATCTTACAAATAATGTATCATTGAGGCATCATTACTACGTTAGTACATAGTAACTCAATGTTTTTGGTGAAATAAAGAAACCGCTTCACTCGACGCTTAAAAGTACTAGGACTATACTGGTCAGGGAAAATAGACGCAGGCAGTTCATTCCAAACCTTGGCGAGCAGTATCAAAAAGGAACTGTCAAAGCTCTTAGTTCGACTATTCGGAATATCTACCACATACGGATGGAAGTTCTGTCTGCATCTGGTAGTTCGATGGTAAAAGGGTGAGGGTTCAATTTGTTCAAACAGAGCACTCGCGCACTCACCAAAATGTATCCTGTAGTACACGGTTAAACACGCAACCTTACGACGATGCTTTTTTTTTTTTTTGTTTTTTCGCCACAGAAAGTTTTGGCACCCCCTAAAACAAGCTTTAACCAGTAAAGCAAGCTTTAGCGGGAGGAGGATGAATCCTATTACGGACGAATGGGCATTCTATAAGCTGTTAACCCCAGTGGCTAACGGAAAATAGAATGCCCAGACAGTGTGGAGACTCACTCAGTGAAGCCGAGCATACCCACTAAACATCCCCCTTTACTGACTCACCTTGATTGAGGCCATTAGTCTTCATCGGAGTGACAGCCAATTGGAGAGAGAGGCTGCGCAGTGAGCGGCATCCGGATGGCTGCCACCAAAAGGAACTGAAAGCGAGAAATTCAGAAGCTAAGACTAGCAGAAATGACAAAGCTGAAACTAAGAGTTTATCAAGAGTGATCAGACTCACTCTGAGATAGGAATGCTGGAATGAAGGACTACGTTTATAAACGTTGAGCTTGCTGGAGTTTCCTAATAAGGGGAGCGAACTTGGTTAGGATCGGAAGAGCACCGTTGGAAGCCTCTGGGCTGGCGTCGAGAACGGTGCCGAAAGCCAGGATCTCGTTGATGGGAGCGAGCTGGATCCAGAACGCCTTGCGGTCTTGAGACCCTTTTGCGTTCTGGCACTGGGAAGCCGATTTGGCGGCCGGTTGCGATTGAGTCGCGACCCGGCTGCGCTGACCTGAAACGATAGAAGTAGAGGCCTTGGGGGCCTTTGAACTGACTGGAGGAGCGTCCGAGCTAGGCTGCGGTCGCTCTCTCCAGTTCTCGATGGGTTTCACGGTAGCCCTGGCAGCACGCGGTGCCTTGGGGCAGCCGCGAAAGTTTTCTGTGTGGCCTGACTGCCCGCACAAGACGCAGGACGGAGCGGTGGGCGATTCGGGAGTGCGACAACACTCCTTAGTCCCATGCGGATCTAGGCACTTGACGCACCTAGGGGAAGCAAAACAGTTTGCCGCCGCATGACCATACAATTGGCAGCGGTGGCACTGACCTGGGAAACCACGCTTGTGTGGAGCTTCGACGCGGATGTTGGAGAGACCGCACACGGTGGGCTTGCCTCTGAAAATGGACTGCCCTTGCGGGCTCTTCGCTAGGATTACTAGCGCAAGTGGGAACTGCTTGCCTCGGCGGCTGTGCATTTTGTGCACAGATTCGACGGGGAAGCCTTGAGAAGACAAGTCTTCTTGGATTTGTTCGTTCGAGAGCTCGGGAGGGCGTAAGTGTGGTACTCGAGCTTTTGATCAGCAACAAGCCGAGTAAGATTCCTGAAATCGGAAATGGAACAGACTAAGATCTTAATAGAGTCACCCACGTTGGATGCCTTACTATACTGGATCTTGGGATTCTGACTACCGCAGAGAGCTGAGACCTCGGTCCAGCGGCTCTTGTCCCGTAGAAAAACGGGGGGCGGAGACTTGACTTTCGTCGAAGCCGAAACTGATTGCGACGCAGGCTGAGATGCCGGGATCGCTGAAACAAAAAGCGCGGGAGCAGACGCAGGCGCGACAGTTTGCTGGGCAGGGACAGCGGCTGGAGCAGCTGAAACGGATGGAAGTAAGACTGAAAAGGCATCTTGCTTCTTCTTCTTTGACTTGGACTTCTTGCGAACCTCGGTGAACGGAGCAGGAGATTCTGGAACTAAAGGAGTGGAGTCGGAATCACTACCCGGCGGGGTAGTTTTCCGTTTGCATGCGGTGGAGTCTACCGACATGCAATCTGAAAGGGGATCGACGTACTCAGAGGGATCTGGAGACGCCGGAGAATCGGTTTGGAACCCCTTTGAAATGGAGGCGACTTGAGGGCGAGCAGACAATTGCTCACGCAAGGACTCATTTTGAGCGAGAGCTTTTTGGTATTCTGACATCAACCGAGAGTATGTCTCCACCACTTCTTTATGCTTGGTGTAGTTTTCTCTCGAATAATCCTGATAGTGTTTTTTTTGACGAAAGACCAGATCGCAATGATCGCAATTAAGCCCGGTGCACTAAGGGTGAAGGGGCATGATGCTGGGCTGAAAGAAAGTCTATCGGAGACAAACTGCGCTGAAAAAGAAAACGACCTGGTACGGACCTATTGCCGGTGAACGGCGGACGATCAGGCTTCGTTGGCACGGTTACGTATCCACCTGACCAGCGATGCTTCGGCCGGCAGCAGTCGGGTCCGCCCTGAAAAGGGCAGATGAATTAGCCCCGACACCACACAGCCTCCACAAGAGAAAACTTTCCGAAAGAGCTTAACTTGGGACCTTATCCGCACGAGTGCGGGGGAGGGATGCGGGAACAAGGGCAGCGCAATACGAACACTCGGGAGCGGCCGCAGACACGACCGTTTGGGAGCGAACGCAAACGGGAAGTGCGACGATGCTCTAAGGTCTGCAGTTTTAATAACAATAACCGTACAACAATGACATAGAATGGCAATGAACTTGAGACGAACTTGAAGCTGTCAAGTAATATTTAAATCATCTGATGTCACGTTTGGAATTATTACTATGATGGAGAGAGACTATTGGAGTAACAGGGGGCCAATAAAACCTCCATCCCTTTACTGACTTTAACAGTTTGCCTGGGAAGAGAAGCAGCTGGCACATTCTACGTTTTTCTTTCGCTCCTAAGTCCAGCATGGCACCACCTATAAAGTGGTATTCAGGTTTACGACATCTTTATTAATAGATACTAGGATTTATGATAAAAAAATAAATAAATATAAATAAATATTTCTGACACTCACACAACATTATCTAGCCCAAATTAAGTTTCTTAAAGAGCTTGTGTTATGGATACTAGATAACTGATATACTTAAGAAATATATAAACATATATATTAAATAAATACATATTTTTTATTAGAATAAACTTAAATAAATATATAAACATCCATGACTTGACGACTAATATCTGTGTTCATCACAAAAATATCCGCAGCCGCCGGGATTCGAACCCAGGACCTCTGGCATAGAAGGCAATGTATGTTACCACTACACCAGCCGGTCGTCAATGATCTATCAATGATCTATCTGAATATTTCTCTATTTGAAATAAAATTCTTTATTATATTCTTTCTAATGTCTAACTCAAAGGTTGCAAATCAGTTTTTGTCAGCTACTGTTGCGTTTGAAGTAAACTAATAAAGTAAAGAGGTAGAAAAACCTGAAAGAGCAATGTTCATAGCTAACTTGTTAGATTTTTGGCAACTCATGAAATGTATTAAAACAACATGCTTCCATGCTGGACTGAGAGCGAAAAAAAAACATAGAATGTACCAGCTGCTTCTCTTCCCGGGCATACTGTAAAAGCCAGTTAAGGAACAGAGTTTTGAGTGGCATTTTCGTGGGCGATAGGCTGACTCCCTGTCACTGCAATAGTCTCTCTCCATTAATATAATACCTCATTTGTCAAACGTGATCAGATGGTTTTATAACCTCTGGTGTTCTGCCTACTCCATAAGGGATACAGGCGTGAAGCTATGTATGTATGTATGTGCAACATTTAGTGCAAATAATAGCTCATGTTTGGTTTATTCTAAATAATTAACTTATTTTAGAAACCGCATCAAGGATTTTATTATTTTACCCTCTCAATTTACTTTATAGACTACTAGTAACACCCACTTGAAATGAAAATCCCGATATCGTTTCTAAGACATTAAATCAAGTCTGCACTAATAGTTTCGGTGTAAACAAGCAGCATTTCAATGACAATATCATCTTTACACATTCACATACCTAACAAAAAGTAGTTTGACAGGTCAGAGACTGTATGTACCGTGAAAATTACTTTTCACGAATATAATATCGAATTGAGCTCAATGTCGACCTAACACTGTACCTCTGAAACCTTTATTTCAATAGACTCCTTAACACTTACAAAAGCTTACAAAAACATTTGAATAATACATAAAACTCACCATTTTTCAACACACTTAAATATTCGCAATAGGAAATATTCATTTACGATCAGCTTACATTGGCGAATTATAGCTAAATCTTACACGAGCTAAACAGACAATTTGTTTAAGTTATATTCTCCTATAAAAGTAAGTACCAAGATGTCGAACAAAACGCTTCGATAGTTCCTTTTTGGTACCTACGGATTGCCAAGGTGTGGAACAATCTGCCTGCGTCTGTTTTTCCTGATCACTACAGTCCTGGAACTTTTAATAATAATGTATTGGGACCCCACTATAATTACAGACAAAACCATATACTTCAACAGACCAGATATCACATTATATGATAAAGAAAATAAAACAACCTATTTAATTGATATAGCCGTACCTAACACAAACAACCTACAGTCTACGATATCACAAAAAATTACTAAATACCAGGAGCTAGCAATCGAACTTAAGACCCAATGGAGGTCCGACACCGTTCACATAGTCCCAATAGTAATATCAACAACAGGTATTATACCAAAAACCTTTGTCCAAAGCCTTAAAAACTTAAAACTACCACATTACATCATAAACATAATTCAAAAAGCCGTCATACTAAACACGTGTCGTATAACTCGTAAATTTTTATCATCATCCACAGTATCATCATCATTTACCATTTAAAAACACCAGCAGATACTCTTGGCTTAAGCCCGAGTACCCTGCTTTATCAGACCCTCTTTGCCGTAAAAGGGGAGAGACTTATCGTCTTTTTTTAATAATAATAATAAAAACTCTTTATTGTACACAAACATGGTTATACAGTTAAAAAATAAAAATAATGATCACAATTAACATACAAAGGGCGGCCTTATCGCCGAAGCGCGATTTCTACCAGGCAACCCAGGCATTGGTGGAAATTGATGTGGGCGAGGTGTACGGCTCGTAAAATAAACTACATACGAATAATTACATATACATACATAAACGTTTACATAAATAGGTACTTATGTACTATATAAATAAATATGGATAGTAAAGATTGACAGTGTTTCACTTGGTAATGCCGTTTAAGCATTCGTTTAAAAATGCGCGGTGTGCGCGCCAAGCGAATTTCAATCGGGAGCTCGTTCCATAACGACACCTATCGTATAAAAAAAGATTTTCCTACAAATGTGGTTGTGTGCGATGGTGTCGCCAGGAGTAAATTCGATGAAGAACGCAAGTTTCGGTCGTTATTGGTATACCGATAATTCAAGCGGTCTTTTAGGTACGCAGGTATCGCTTTATCGTACAGAATACGGTAGACTAGAGAAAGAATGTGAGTATTCCGGCGAAGGCGAATAGGAAGCCACTTGAGTTTAGTGCGGAATTCAGATATGTGGTCGTATTTGCGTAATCCAAATACAAACCTTATGCAGAGATTTTGTAGCCGCTCAAGTCTATTTAGCAGTTCTTCAGATAAGTCTAGATAGCTGGCATCAGCATAGTCGAGAATAGGAAGTAAGAGAGATTGTGCAAGCGTAATTTTAGTGGCAGTAGGGAGGAAATTGCTAAGACGCTTGAGCGAATTCGCCGCGGCAAACATTACTTGCTCAGTTCAGTGACTTGTGGTTTCCATGAAAGCGTGCGGTCAAAGATAATGCCCAAGTTTTTCACAGTCTCGCTGTATGGTATAGAGACGCCGTTAAATACAACTTGAGGTACTGAGCTCCAGTTAACCCGAGAAATCATTTTGTGACTACCAATGATAATTGATTGAGTCGTAAGAGGGTTGACTGTGAGACCATGGTTATAACTCCAGTCCGATATTCGTTTTAAGTCTGCTTTGTGTTGCAGAATAGTGTTTGGTAGATTCTCCAGACTGTTTTGTGTATAAATTTGAAGATCGTCTGCATAAGAAGAAAGAGGTAAGAAGAAGATATATTGAGAGTAATCGAATTGATGAATAGAGCAAACAGGAGAGGAGACAACACGCCACCTTGCGGCTCACTGGTTTTGATATCACACCAATCAGAGAATTCCGTCTCAGTAGATATACGTTGCCGGCGCCCATGCAGGTAAGAATGAAACCAGTCAATAGTCGATGGAGATATGTTAAAAGAACGAAGCATTTGCAAAAGTATGTCAAAATCTACTGTATTGAAGGCATTACTGAAATCCAACAGTGTTAGAACAGTAAGCTTCTTCTCCTCCATGCCCATACGGATATCTTCTGTGATATTAAGCAGTGCAGTAGTCGTACTATGCCCAGGACGGAAGCCAGATTGTAGGGAATTCAGTAACTTGTTTTCATGCAAAAAAGTGCTGAGCTGCTGATGAACGAGTCCCTCAAGTACTTTGGAGAGGAAAGGTAGGATGGAAATAGGGCGATAATCAGAAAAGGAAGAAGGATTGGTTTTTTTAGGGAGAGGTGTGACGATTGCGTCCTTCCATGCATCAGGAAAGACACCATCAACAATACAGTTGTTCAGGATACAAGTTATTACAGGAAGGATAATGTCGAGGATAGGTATGAGCATCTTACGACTAATGCAGTCTGAGTCAATGGCATTGGAGGCAATAGAGAGCATGGTCCTTTTGACACCACATTCCGAAAATTGACTTATTGAAAATGATGGAATATTTGGATTCGGTAAACTAGATATGTGATTCAGAGTACGGATTTTTGTGGCAGCGTCTAAAAAGCTAGAAGAAGTAAAATGACTATTTAATAAGTTGAGATTGACATTTTTAAGAGATTTTTCACTCTTAGATTTACCGATACCCAATGTTCTAAGAAATTTCCAAACTTTAGCTGAATCGCCGTTTGAGACTGATTTGTGGATATGGCGTCGTTGTGCATCCCTACACATCGTGTTGCAACGATTCCTCAAATTTTTATACAGCAGTGAGTTTTCGTCAGATGGATTTCTTTTCATTTTTGCTTTTGCACGGTTCCTTCTTTTCATCAGTTGCTTAATGTCGTCCGTCCACCAAGGAGCAGGAATATGCTTAATCTTAACAGGGCGTAGTGGTGCGTGTCTGTCATACAGGTCAGTAAGGAGTTTATTAAAGGTCTCAATTTGGTCGTTGATCGCTAACTTGTTGACAGCAGCTGACCAATCAATATGACTAGTATCGTCCAGAAGTTTTTCTAAATTAATGCCATCAAAATTACGCCGCAGAAGGGTTCTCGGCTTTGCTTTAGGAGGGCGAATATTGTATGAAAGTAACAATAAGTCATGATAAGAAAAAGCGTCCGCGTCTAATTGACTAAAATGGGATAAGTGATCTATGGAGGAGACAATAGCTAAGTCAATAAGAGAAGGAGAACTATGGGGATAATAATGTGTGGCATTAGACGGGACAATATTGAGGTTGGTTGACCTAATTAATGAGCGAAGTCTTGAAGATCTAGAATCAGTTTTCAGAAGACACGTGTTAAAGTCGCCCATTAAAATGGTGTAACCATATGAAGGTACCAAGTCCTCTAACACATGCTCTAAAGTAGAGAAGTAATCAACTCTTGGTGGGCTGTACATAACTCCTAGAAGCACTTTAGTTTGGCACAACGTTATTTCCAAAACTAGGTGCTCAACTGCACTAGTTGGTGACGAGGTTGATGCATTGACTACTGAAAAAGGAATGTGTGCTCTAAGATATATGGCCACGCCTCCACCAGCAGCTACCTGTACTCTGTGATGAAGGTGAGGAACATGAAATATAACCAGGCAAAGGTATGTCATCTTCGCTATCAGAGATATACATAAATGCTAAATAATTAAATAGTACTTAATTAACTATAAATATTAGACTACTTTTTATATGCCTTAAACGATAAAATAAAAATAAAACAAAATAGTAATAAAAACAAGCTCTACCTCCGGCTAAATTACTAAAATAAAATATCTATAGATTAAACATTTTCAATCTGATAATATATGATTGACAATAATATTGCAATCAGATTATTGACATTAACTTGCAGATTTAAAACGCACTGTCAGTGGTTGTTGTAGACTGACACTTTGACAGTTGAAAATACGTCAATAGAATAAACGTAAACAATTAAATAATTAAAATATGTTGGCGATAACGATGAGTTTGCGATATTAAGATGTTTGTATGACTTCATGGTAGCGGAAGTATGTTGGTAGTACTGTTAAAGAGGGCGCTAAATGCAATAAATGACTGACATTTGATTGCAGCGCCATAGGTTGTATCTTGAAGTAGGATGATGGCAAGTGACAGAGATACGGTTAGGACGGCTAGGTGCGCGGACGTATCTCGGACTGACGGTCGATAGTAGCTCGGTATTAACTCGTCAATTCCCAGTGTCACTTGTAGGTGACGAAAGTTTGATATTTTTTTTTAACTAACTTCCTTAATATTTTTTTATTCTACCACTGAAGTAGTAAAGCTAATGAGTGACACTATTTATTGTTTTTTTTGTGGCAACACTAACTGACCGTCATCTGACAATTTAGGCATTTGTTTCGCGCGTAATTTCACTCGTCCTAGTTTGCGTGATTTCTTGAGATATACAGTGAAATAAATATGCCTAAACCGTAAGTATTCTTATTTTTTCTTATTGCATGTAATCAATGAATACGTAAGCTGTAATGAAAATCCATTTTACAATAAAAATAGCCCTTAGCATTATTGGTATAACTATGAGTACAGTTCGACCATAAAATGTAGAAAAGAATGTTTCAGGAACTAAAAAAAAGCTGATTATGGCAACTCTAATATTATATGTCAATCACGTCACTGTTATGATATCTTTGATTGAATAGTGCAAGAATCTGTTTTCTGTGTCGTTTTTTCTTATTTATTGTTTGATAAACGCTAAATTTCATCGCTATCATCATGAATAAGGAGACAACTAATAAACCGATACGAAGTGGAGCCCGGGAAGTAATTTTTAATGTGTTCCAAAGGTGTTTTGCGGAATACCAAGCTGGACGCTTATTATCAGATTTGGAGGATGCTTATGGCCGCACAGCTTTAATGACGGGTATGTAACAGGGATTCGGATAATATTTATGATAAAATGGATCATAATTATAAGACAAAAGTACTTTTATTTCAATGACATGCGTATTGTTTACATTGTGCTATTTTGAGGTTATGTAAAAATTTACAAACTTTTGTTTATAGTTTGGTCGACGCCGTTTGATACTTTCATTTCTATTTCTCATTCATCTTTATTTCAGTCACTATCTTGTTTCATCACTCATGTGATTAAGTTTATTTTTAGTTTTTCTGCACAGTGCTAAATATACTGTATAACTAATCATCATATTATGGTTTGTTTATATTTTCTTCCTAATTAACAGTTATTATGTTTATTTTTCAGGAAAATCAGAGAGTACCGTCAGACGAATTGTGAATGAAGGCTTTACAAACAATGGAGTATTCAAAACGCCTAGTAAAAAAAGAATTGGACGTCCAAAGCTGGAAATGGATGATTTCACAATTTGTGCACTCCGTCAAAAAATTCATTTTTTTTATACTGTTAAAAAAGAAGTTCCTACACTCAAAAAATTACTGGCTATAGCTAAATCTGATTTAGAATTTAATTGTAGCCAAGAACATTTAAGAAAAATTGTAAAATCAATTGGATTCTCCTACAAGAAATGTAAATCAAACCGGTTAGCTTTAATAGAAAAACCTTTTATTTCCGAGAAAAGAGAGAAATACTTGAGCATTATTTTGAAAAACAGGGCTCTACCTGAAGAGTTACAAAAAGATATACTTAATTTACATTGATGAAAGTTATATCCACGAGTCGTATAAAGTGAAAAAATGTTGGCAGTCTATTGACATTCCAGGAGTGCAATCCAGTGTTTCAAAAGGCAAGAGATACATAATTGTACACGCTGGAAGCTCAAAAGGTTTTGTACCAAATTGTATGTTAGTATTCAGTGGCAAAAACAAAATGGATGATTATCATTCGAAAATGAATTCTCATAATTTTACCAAGTGGATTACCGAAAAATTAATACCAAATCTCCATGAGAATTCTATCATTGTATTTGACAATGCACCTTATCATTCGATAAGAACAAACAAGGCTCCAAATTCGAGTTCACGCGTTGATGAAATAAAACTGTGGCTAATGGAAAATAATATTGGCTTTGATCCTTCACTCAGAAAGCCAAGTCTTCTCAAATTGGTACAAAATAATAAACCAGAACCAATTTATGCAATAGACGAGCTTTTAGGACAACATGGACATACAGTTGCTAGGCTTCCCCCATATCACTGTGATCTGAATCCTATCGAGCTCATTTGGGCTCTCGCCAAAAAAAAGGTCACTGAACGCAATGTGGGAACATGTGATGTTAAAAGTCTGACAGAAGATGCACTGAACAGCATCACACCCCAAAATTGGAGGAATTGCTGTGAACATGTAATAAAAATAGAGAAAGACTATTATGAGCGGGGAATAACATTATATAATGATATTGATGAATTAGTAATCCAAGTCGAAAGTGATGACAGCAGCAGCAATAGTGACATATCGGGTGTCGAATACTTAGAGGTTCCTTCCGAATAAAATTTAAAAGAATTTAAACTGTTTTATTTTATTTTTTCCCATTGCATTCTAGCTTAGTAAAAATAACTTCACATGGTCATTTTACTGTGTGTAAGTTGACCAAATTTTTTAATAATCTAATTTTTGTGATACAATCTCTGATAAGTTTATACTATGAATTATTATAAGAGCTTGACAGATTATATTAGCATTATATATTTGTATGGTAGTCAAATAGCATTTACGGTCTCATGCAAATTAAAATTAAGTAGTTGTCAAAAATAAATAAAAGATTTTTATACAATATTACTTAATCTTGCAAATATCAAAATCATTTAGGACAATTTATTCGGTGTTACCATATTCCGTAAAAATAAATCAAGTGGCGCCCTCAATTTTTGTCAAGATTTTTTGGTCGCACTGTATGTTGTGTGTCACCTGTAGGTGACACTGGGCAGTATACTATATGTATGATAATAACCCACTGTTTGAATTCATTCAAAGTAATTACAGACTATATTTACATTTCGGCTTATCGTTCTATGAATATTGTTTGAGAGCTTGTATGCGTGTTACAGGTTGTTGACGTTACATGAAATCGCTGAGCTGTTGGAGGCAGAGGACGACCCAGGGGACATAATTTTATTTCCACCTAAAGATGGTGCAGTGACTGACGTAGATAGTGGAGATGAAAATAAAGCTAGTATTCTTCATCTTCCCAGTCGTATGCTACGGTCTCATGTGGAACTACAAAATAGACCTTCGACTTCACGAGAAAGTAGTTCACGTGACCTGGAAGAAGTTGAAGAAATCGACCTACCAACGAAAAAACAAAAAAAATAAATTGCTATAAGGAAATGATATGCCTCTCTTTGCTTTTGGCTTAGATGCAGCTTGCCAAAATGCATGGCTAATAAAAAGACAGTCTGCAAACAACTGGACTTACTGCGATTTTCGACGAAATGTGGCTACTATATATCTGTAAAAATATGGTATATCTCCGAGCCGCAATTCAGCTTGTGGTGTTCCTATGCAAATACGTCAATAGAATAAACGTAAACAATTAAATAATTAAAATATGTTGGCGATAACGATGAGTTTGCGATATTAAGATGTTTGTATGACTTCATGGTAGCGGAAGTATGTTGGTAGTACTGTTAAAGAGGGCGCTAAATGCAATAAATGACTGACATTTGATTGCAGCGCCATAGGTTGTATCTTGAAGTAGGATGATGGCAAGTGACAGAGATACGGTTAGGACGGCTAGGTGCGCGGACGTATCTCGGACTGACGGTCGATAGTAGCTCGGTATTAATTGCGTTGGCATTGTAACTGTAAAGTAACTGACGGAACGGACTCGCGAATTAAGATTTCGTTGTAACTAAGCCAGGGTTATACCCAAGCCTAAAGACTCGGTACTAAGTAACTGTCCAGTGATTAATTCTATCGTGTTTTATGAGTAACGCTTCTTTTTGTTTTGTTCGTTTTTCCGACATCAGAAGTGGGATAAGCCTAAATCCTAATATTAATTAGTGTTTCGATTTATTTTTGCGAATAGTCTTCTCGGATCTGCCCAAGCTTAACTTTCGTTTGTGATTAGAGTGAGTTGTGGTAACCTTCGACATACCTACAATCATAGATCTGTTGAAATAAGGCAGTATATTTCCTAAGAATAAAGGTGTATAACTGAAACTTATCGGATGCTGCCTAAGTCTAAAGGAGTTATCTGACGGAGGGATCTGTGGTTGTGTGATTATGGAGAGAACTATAATGACATACAATCATAGATCTGTTGAAATAAGGCAGTATATTTCATAAGAATAAAGGTGTATAACTGAAACTTATCGGATGCTGCCTAAGTCTAAAGGAGCTATCTGACGGAAGGATCTGTGGTTGTGTGATTATGGAGTGAATTAATCCCTGTCTAAGTCTAAAGAAGTGATTAATTATGGAAACAGTTTTAGAGTGAGAGAGTCAGTGATTAGAGTAAATTCACGTGCCTAAGATAGTTCATCATTTTGTTAGTTTTGTATAGCTTGCACAGATGTGACAAGGTAAAATTGTTTTGAAATAACGTACGGTATGTCAAGACGTATCAAATGGTTTTTCGTAACTTTAGTTGATATAGATGAAGTTCAATTTAAGGCGAAAGATAATATTCAAAAGTTTTGATATTGCGTTTTAAGTATTTAATGATGATGAAAGTAAATTTAACGTGGTATCGATTTAATGGTAACGTGTGAGAATCAGTAATGAATTCGTTCTTATTATTTTGGTCAAAAAAAAAAAAGAATTAAAATCTCGTTTTGCGTTACGTTGATTAGGATTGACAAAACTAAAAGTTTTTGCTGTAATTGGTTTGTGTTCTAGAGTATTGTATACTACGCGATCTTGAAACCTTTATAGTGGCTTAATACGTTTTTTTTAACCTTTAGTACCTACTTGGTAGATAGTAATGATATAACGATGAGTTTGCGATATTAAGATGTTTGTATGACTTCATGGTAGCGGAAGTATGTTGGTAGTACTGTTAAAGAGGGCGCTAAATGCAATAAATGACTGACATTTGATTGCAGCGCCATAGGTTGTATCTTGAAGTAGGATGATGGCAAGTGACAGAGATACGGTTAGGACGGCTAGGTGCGCGGACGTATCTTGGACTGACGGTCGATAGTAGCTCGGTATTAATTGCGTTGGCATTGTAACTGTAAAGAACTGACGGAACGGACTCGCGAATTAAGATTTTGTTGTAACTAAGCCAGGGTTATACCCAACCCCAAAGACTCGGTACTAAGTAACTGTCCAGTGATTAATTCTATCGTGTTTTATGAGTAACGCTTCGTTTTGTACACAAATAGATATCGGAGGTAGAGGAAAATATTAAGAAAAAGATATAACAATATATCTACACATATACGTAATGGAACTGGGGAAAAGGAAGCAAATATTATCTACGTGTTGGACGCTTACTCCTTACAGCTTTAGATGGCTTCGACTGCACCGGGGATCCAGTATCTGCATCGCTAGACTCGGGGTTCGGGATTGCGTTGAGGTCGATCATGGTCACGATCCGATGCCGCACATCATCAGGACCAAGCACGAACAAGGAACCGTCCTGGGTCCAACACCGCGTCACGCCGAATTTTTGACGAGCAGCTATGAAAGTGCTATGTCGGAGTTTTGTTAAAAACTCGGATACAGTGATGCCCGAACCTTTAAGAGCCGTCTTGGCTTTCCAAATTTTGCTTTTTACCTGCATATCAGTAAACTTTACAAGCACTGGACGGGGCTTATCAGGACAAACAGATTTTCCCAACCGATAACAGCTGCTTATGTCGGCCTTCGTGAAATGAGCAACCTTCATGTTTTCATTTATTACTTTTGCTGCTGCGGAGGTCACATCTTCGTTTTTATGCTCTGCCAAGCCATGAAGAAGAAGATATTTTCTGCGGCTGTGCATCTGTATCTTGTCCAACTCGACTGCCAGGAACTGCACCTGCTTCTATAGATTATCCATAGCTTCAGTAATAAATATTTGGAATTTATTGAAATTTTGAGATAGTGCAGATGAAGATGATGCTGGGTTGGATGAAGTGGTAGTCTTGTTCAGTTCCCTCTTAAACTCAGACATTTCTGTGTTGAACAAATCCGCCATGGCAACAATTGTTTTCTGGATGGATTCCATAATGTGAGGTTAAGTTAAATAACAGTGATGAAGTGTAGAAGTTGGAGATTTTTAGTCTTGGAGGTAAAGCTTGTTTATTACATGTAAAATATGTACATTAATTTGTGGATTATTGTCAATATCCAATTAAATGATTATTAACTTTGATAAGTGTTTTAAGTGTCGAGTGAATAGGTTTCTCGTGGATCGACGTGTAACACCATAGTTTTCATGCGCACTTTCCATCAGGTGGCATGGAAGACAAACGTCTTATCCTTATAGTATAAAAAAAAAGTTTGAATGGGCCCATTTCGATTTTTCATTCATTCTTAGTGCCAACGCTGCGTTACGCGTTCGAACGCGCGTACCGTACGTACGTTTCTTCAAATAGGCACACCTACTCATAGATTTATATAACACCTACTAAGAGCCATTCAAACATGCAAACTTTCATAACATTTTCAGTACCGTACGCGCGTATCATACGCGGCGCTCGGCGCAGTCCAAAAGTCCGTATCGAACGCGCGTATGGTACGGACGTTGCGGTTTTGTATAAAACGCGCGTTCGAACGCGTGACGCAGCGTTGACATTTAGTCCCGTAATATGAAACGTTACTAAAACTTGAACTCTACATAAGTACAGATTTGTGTTAGTTTTCTTTGATTAATTTTCAGAAAATTTACGTTTGTGTCCTGATCAACGCTTAATAAAGATTAAATATTAAAAAGGTTTCAATTTTAAATACTCAGATCTTTTTATTTTTCATTGCATCACAATTGAACATCGTTTCTTCTTAATCACAAAAACCAACCATAAGTTACTAACCAGCGAACAGCTTTACCTACACATTTTTTTCATCAGACTAAAGATTTTTTATCACGCTATTCAATTCCGTTTCAGTTTAGAGAAGTATATACAGGGGGATGAAAAATGTAAATCATGCGATGAGCCAGAAATGGCCAGTCGTCCGTAATGACATCTCTCAAGTAATCCGAGGAAGCCGAAATAGCTTTTCTTTCAACAGACGTTTATCTGTAATTTGGTACAGTTTATAAACTGTTCAGATTATGTTTTAGAGGCGGGTTATTTATTTTGACTAACATTATATTCATCAATGTTTCGTAAGTATAATTATTTTTGATACGGGTCGATAAGGTTTGGAAAGAACAGGCTGTTTTTCCTGACCATTATAGTTCTGGTACATTTAAGCTTCAAGTATATAGATTTTTCTTTAATGGACACGTTACACCTTGGTATTTATGATTACTTATATCGAAGAAAAAGGTCTCATCCATATTTTATTGTTTTATATTTTAGGTGTGTTTTCCTTTTGTAAGTTATGCGATATTATCTAAAGGTTTTAAGATTCATTCATCTCAACTCTTTGAAAGACACACAGATTATAGGCCATAGTCCACCGAGCTGACCCAGTGGTGATTAGTGGATGTCAGAATTTTCAGGGAATCGAAATGGCTTCTGATAAACCCTCACGACCGACTGCCTAACCTGCCATCCGAAGTTTGGAAGTCGCCGTCAGAAATGAATGGCGGTCACCCATCGAACGTTGCTTAATCTGCGTTATTGATTAATATACACAGGAGCCATTACGCCACGAAAACTTCTCACGCTTCATTATTTCAAATAAAATACTTTCCTAACTGGATTTTCCATTTTCGTTTTAAGTATACTAATGATATTTTTTTATTACGATTTTATAAAGATTTTTCATTAAAACTAAAAAGTTTATATTTCCCTATCCCGTGAGAATTTCGGGAATTCTTTCATTAACTCTCACCTGTAAATGAAAGTTCTAAGGTAATGTTTAGCTCTCTATGCCTAGGAGGCCTCTCCAGGCCCAATAGTTGTACAGCTGTCTTACTTTTGGCTATTTGTTGTCTGTCACTCAGTCAGTAAATTTATTGGTTGGTTTTCTATTTTAATCCCGATGGTTTATCGAAGTATCCCATAATATTTTCCTTTCATACATTTTTCACAGAGTCGATACATAATATAAAAACTTCTTAAAGGCGTTTATGTTTCAATCTATAAAATTGTAGTCGTTTTTCAGTGTCATTTATATACATACGTTTAGGTTTCCATTAAGGCTTTAAGGATTAACGAATGTTTCAAATTTTTTTCAATCGAGTTTTGGAGATAAAACTGGATGAATAAAAAACATTCCACATTTGAAATGAAATCAATCACTCGTCCGCTTAAGCCTTTGAATTGTTGATAATCGCTCGTTTAATTTTCTTTTACGATTTTTTTTACAATTTTTATATCTTAACATTCCGGTGGATTAGTCATTGACAGTCTTCTGAAAGTGCTGATTTCAAAACGTATCTAATTGATAAGGCCATTTTCCTTAAAAACCTGCCATACCTTCGTGTTCGTCATTCTGAATTTTCGTACTTTTTTGCACTTTTAAGTTATTAAATTATGCATCTGTCTCTTGTCTAATAAATGTCTTTAATGTAGACAGTGATTAATCATTTTTTTTAAATATTATAGCAAACTTTGAAACAAATGTGAAAATATTCCACATAAATAAAGTTAATATTAGATTTTGCATTATGTACCGCATTGATCGGATTACGATAAAACCTTTTTAGGTCGTTCAACTCATGGAAATAAGTTTGGAAAGATGACAGCGAATAATCAAATCGATGACAGTTATAGCTAACAAATTAAAAATAGAATATTCGACATAATAAAGATATTAGATTAAGCACTATGCGTGCCTACCGCATTAAAATCGATTATGATATTTTTTAGGTCTTTCTGCGTTCCTACATAGTTTATACATACATAATACATAAATAGTATACTTGACTAGTAATTATAAGTTTGCTCGGAGTCTATAAAGACGTGATAAATCTGCAAAAAGAGTTTTATTTAAGACGAGCGCATTCCGGCGGCTTTGTACGCGCATAAACTAAAAAGTAATATATTTCGCGGTCCCTGTGTGAATTTCGGGAATTCCTTCCATACGGCAATCAGTCACCCATTGAAAAACTTTTTCACCAAGTTTCACATTGATGCACTCAAGAAATAAGATTTTTCATACAAATAAAAAGTCCTATATTTTCTGTTCCCGTAAGAATTTCGGAAATTCCTTCCTTGGCGGACCTCTGCACCCCCTAAGAAATGTATGTTCCAAATTTCAGCTATCTACGCCCAGGTGTTATGGCTGTATGTTGTCTGTCAGTCATTCAGTCAGTAACGGAACAGTTTTATATAGTAAGATTATGAACTACAATATAATCTACTTCATAATTGTTATATTTTCTCTATTGGTTTGAACTTATTTGAATTATTCTATTAAGAAAAGCTTACAGTACAATAGCTAGTGGGAATAAGAAAAAGTATGTTAGGTTATGCTGCGAAGGGACGAACTGTTAACTGTTTTGCTGTGTTCCGGATTAAAAAGTTAGATAAACAGTGTAATTGATAATATAGTCTCTCTCCATCATAATAATACCTCCAAATTTGTCAAACATTACATCAGATAGTTTTATCGCCTCTGGTGTTTCGCTTACCCCATTAGAGATAATAAAATAAGAACTTTTTATTATTTTAGGTTCAGCAACACTTCTTCACCGTCCCAAGGCTATGAGATATTAAGGGAAAGTACCTTAAGTATCGTAGATAGGGTATTCAGTATTAAAAGATTTCCCAAGAATTACTAGCTTCGTCTGGGCATCGAACCTACTTAAAAATGAAAAATAATACCTCTCCCATTTTTATGATGCCAATAGAGAGAATAAACAAAATCTTATCATTATTATTAAGTAACATAGTACTTTAATAGAAAGAAATAAAAGAGAAATTAATCATTTTATTCAAATTAAAAAGATACAAGAAGTTGCTGAATCCAATAAAGTAAAAATACACGTGAAATCTTTAAATGCAGAATTACTAATATTTTAAAATCTACGATATTTAAGGTGATTCCCTTTATATCGTAGAGATAACACCAGTTAGAGAATTATTATGTAATTAGAGTTGGAGTTTTTTTTTGGCAACCCTCCAAGGAATTTATTGACACATAAAATCGATAGCAGTCTTTGAATATAAACGTATTTAATAACAAAATAATCAATATCAAAACATTCCTGTCTTATTATTCCCCTCACAACAAGTACCACTTCCCGCATTCATACAAAAGAATTTATTAGAAAATTCCTTTAAAAGATTGCATTTTGGGGAATGCAATCACGCATCACAGTAACACTGCTTACAATAGTATCGCTGCCTTGTATTCCGCAGTTCCCCCTGTATATCGAATTTTAGAATGCCGACCGTGAAATTACATTTTGCAGGAGAACAACAATAGTTAGACTTTAGTTTTAGTACAACAGCGTACATTCGCAGCTGAGAATCGTTTGTCAGTATACAGATACAGCATGATCCATGAATGGTTTGTAAAATATTTTATCGTTTATTTTGATTTATTTGACTTTTCTGTAAGAAGAATTTTTAATATTACAAATGTATTTATGTATTTTCAATATTTAAAAAAATATCCCTACGTTACTACCCTAATAAACAATGCTACATAAAGAGTCCCCCTTACCACGTCTACTTATCAGAACATGATCAATTTAGGTACTTTTTTCACTTATACAATAAATCAACTTTTTCGCTTATACCACAATCAACGAATGCGGAGCATCAAAAAACCGACTTCACGTCAAAACTTTAGCTGAAGTATAAGGCCTGAGGTAACCGATTTCCGAATTCATACATAAAAAAAAACATGAAGTACTCAATTGATTTCGACGAAATTTATATGGGACCAACTCTGAAGGATCTCTGGAAGATACCTCTATCATATGAAATAAGAATCATCAAAATTGGTTCACCCAGTAAAAAGTTATAATAATATAATATAATAATAATAATAATAAATATTTCTGACACTCACACAACATTATCTAGCCCAAATTAAGTTTCTTAAAGAACTTGTGTTATGGATACTAGATAACTGATATACTTAAGAAATAAATAAACATACATATTGAATAAATGCATATTTTTTATTAGAATAAACTTAAATAAACATAAAACGTCCATGACTTGAACATCTGTGTTCATCACACAAATATCCTCCGCCACCGGGATTCGAACCCAGGACCTCTGGCATAGAAGGCAATGTATGTTACCGCTACACCAGCCGGCCGTCAAAAGTTATGTGGTAACAAACAAAAAAAAACATACAGTACAGTTTTTTCAAAGTCGGTTTATAAGTATGGTTTAAGGAGTATAATTACAAGTTTAAGTTTTGTAACGGTTTTGTGTTATATCAAAATGATTCTCCATTAATAGAAAAAATCTTGCACACGGGAAGATTTTCGCTGCTACCCGTGCAAAACCAGACCTGCCCTAGTGCACCACTTGTTTGGGGGTAGGACCCCTCCAGGGTTCACCTGATTAGCGACCACCCTTCCTATTAAGTGTACGGGCGAGGCTCCATGTCTAAAGCACGGCACCGTTTGCCGTGTCCTGACGGCTGCCACTAAAAGGAACTGAAAGCGAACGGACGAATAAAGGTAGTCTACAAAGTAAATATATCTAAGTCAGTAATAACTCTTCTTGCGCGATTTAATCTACTTACAACGACATCTATCGTAGTTTTAATAGTCTCAGTCACCTGAATCCTCTAAAAAACACCATTAAATACAACTATAACAAGAAATGTAAAGAATTATAAAAATCAATTTAATTCAAAATTGTTTGATTATAAGTAATAGAAAACTAAAATTGGTTTAATTTTCTAAAAGACTGTTATGAATTTGATGAAATTTATAGAGAACAACCTTCTGCAGAAAATAAACACAAAATTAGAGTTTTGGAAACTTAATGACTATTATTTTGTTAATAAAACCTTATAAAAAAAACATTTGATTAAATAATTTCGTAACGAAAATACAATAAAGACATACTTACAATTTCTTTTAAACTTACTGTATTTTTATCGTCAAATTGAAAATACATGAATCAGCCTATTCAAAGTTATTTTTTGGGTAAGGATTCTTAAGGACCTGTTAAACGCTACATTAAAAAGGAGTCCTTGATCCTCTTGCAAACTTGTCCCTTTTCAACTACATTTGTATTTCAAAATCCTGTTTTTTGCACATCTTATTTATGACCAAGCTCCGAAACTAATTGAACAAAATGACCCGCTTTCTTGTCTAATAGCACAGAAAGTTCTAAGTAGCCAGACCTCTTTTTATTTACGGGTCATGAGTTGGTTAATGGTCACACGATGTTTGCAAGGAAAATTAAGTGGCGAACATTTTGAAAGTATCTTTGGCTTAGAGAATAAATAAAACAATACATTTGTAGCTTGTGCAAGAGCTTAAATGTCTTGTAATGTTAAATGAAAGAGGTTTTCAACCGTGTTCCTGGACGCTTAAGTAAAAAATCTATTTTATTTAGATGTTTTGTTTTTAACCCTCCGTGCTGGACCGGGAGCGAAAGAAAAACATAGAATGTGCCAGCTGCTTCTCTTCCCGGGCATACTGTAAAAGTCAGTTTAGGGATAGAGATTTTACTGGCGTTTTTGCGGACGATAGGCCGACCCTGTCACTGCAATAGACTCGATCCATTATTATAATACCTCCAAATTTGTCAAACGTGACAGCAGAGGGTTTTTTAGCCTCAGGTGTTCTGCTTACCCCATAAGGGATACAGGCGTGAAGTTATGTATGTATGTAAAATTCATATCTAAATTAATATCTATCTATACTTAAGGGCCTACACTACCTCAAACACGCTCCGAATCCAAATTTTGATCTCAAATATCTATCAGAGTACTGAACTAATAATTTTAGAAAAAACATATAGCAAAGTTAAGAGTATGAACTAAGAACCATATGTTTTGAAAACACGATTAATGAAAAAAATCTCGATAGAAAAAAATCACAAACTTACCTCTAAAATTAACAAAGAAACCTTATTACTTAATTAGTACTTAACCTACACTAATGTAACTTGGTATTTAGTTTCAAGGTATGACAATACGTGTACTATATGATCTGATTTTAAAATAATTTTATTATTTTTTTTATTATAAATTTAAATCTAAAATAATGTGTTTGGCACGACGGGTGACCTGCGCCCGCTCAAGGATTCAGTTGCGCTGCGGCATTCGTACGAGGAACCTGTGTCGCTTTCACGCTTGCCGCCGCCGCTACAACATCACGTAAATATCGTGTTTTCCATAAATAAATTTGTGGTGTGTTTTATTTCAAAATGGGAAATGAAAGAAATAAGATACGGAAAAGGCAGAGTTGGAGAAAACAAAACGCGAGTGAGTAAGATAGCTCCGACGCGCGTTGTGGGGTGCTTCACGGCCGGGCGGTGAGGTGGGGGCGAAATTCAGATTCTAGCTGGAGTAGAATGGGCTCTTAATATATAAAGCTGAAGAGTTTGTTCTTTTGTTTGTTTGCTTGTTTGTTTGTTTGAATGCGCTAATCTCAGAAACTACAAGTGGGATTTGAATTTTTTTTTTCTCATTTGATAGCCCAACTCTTGAGAAAGGTTATAGGCTATATTTTATCCCGAAATTCTTACGGGATCAAAAGTTACGCGGGTAAAACCGCGCGCGGTGGCTAGTCTATTATAAGGAGGAAAGTTCTGAAGCTTCTCTGGTGATGTGTTCTGGAAGTGTTTTACGACGAACCAGTATCTTAACCCGTGTTAGCTAATATACTGAAATGAAAAATATGAAAAAGATGATTTTCGTCATTATGTTCATACCGTATGATGACCGGCTGGTATAGTGGTAACATACATTGCCTTCTATGCCAGAGGTCTCGGGTTTGAATCCCATGAACACAGATAGTAGCCGTCAAGTTATGGATGTTTATTTAACTTTATTTTAGAAAAATATTTCATTTATACATTCAATGTGTGTTCATATTTATACAAGGTGTTCCTGTTGATTTCCCCTAGCTCTAGGGTATTAATGGAACCATGTAATAGAATCAAATAACATGTGAATAAATTTTTTTTTTTTTGTTTTTTTTTTTCATACAAAATAATTAAATTAAGTTAAAACATCTTATGAAAAACTCCTTTATGCGAAGTATGACAACGTGGTATGTTCTATCCCTTTTTATCGCTATGCACAGGTACAGTTCGCAATGCTTTGCGTTGTACATTGTATGCAACGTTCCTCAACGTTTAAAATATTTTTGTTGTTTATTGTATGGCTAGAGTGACACGTGTCTATTGAATGAATGTTAAAGAGATTTTACAAGAGTGATAATTTATGAACTCATTATATTAAGATTGATGATATCTTGGAAAGTAAGCACTTTTGAACCACATATTCTTTAGCAAAAAGTATTATTTCTTAGTAAGGTACAAAACCTCAAAGTTATGGGATATCAGAAAGAACACCTTGTATGTATTTCTTGAGTTGAGCATCCATTATCTAGTTTCCAAAACACAAGTTCTTAAAGAAACTTAATTTGGGCTAGATGTTGTTGTGTATTATTTTTATATAATATTTATTTATTTTATTTTGTGTGTATTAACCAAATCACCGCGAAAGAGGACATGATCAGCACTGTAATGGACTAGGTTAGGAAAAGTTGTTAAAAATCTGAAATAGCTTTTAAATAATCTATGAGAAATCTTTAATAGTTGTGATGACATTGGCGTGTAGCCTTGATCGAGTTATAAAACAGAGTAAATCTAATAATGCGACAAAAAATCCCATGTGGTATAAAGCAACCAAATTATGTTATTTAAAAGGGCCGGGTAAATTTCCCTAATTACGAGGGCCTCCGCTGAGCATTTGTAAACATAAGCATTCAGTAGACATGGTCTTAGTGTATGAATAGGGTTAGTTTTTAGTCACCAGCAAAATTCACCTCAACTGCTGCATCATAAAATTGCTTAACATTTCAAAATCTTATGCTTAACAGAAATGAATATCATATTTATTCCTTAAATATTTTGTGATAGAATATCCTTGTAGATATGCAAATAATTCTGTGAACTCGGATGCAAAAAAAGGAATTTTAGAGAACGTTCTTTATCTGAAATACGCTTGAGATATGTTGGTGGAACACAAGATTCCTGGAATTGAAATGTTGACGTTTCTTGGTATGTAAAAGGTAAACATAGCGAATGGTTGTTCAACAGTATTTAAATTGAATATTTAAATGGTTTTGTATTATTATTCCATGCTGGACTGGGAGCGAAAGAAAAACATAGAATGTACCAGCTGCTTCTCTTCCTGGGCATACTGTAAAAGGTTGTTAAGGGAAAGTGGTTTTATTTGCCTTTTTGTAGGCGATAGGTTGACCCCCTGTCACTGCTTCCATCATTATAATAGATACCTCCCAAATCAAACGTGACATCGGATGGTCTTATACTTAACCTCTGGTGTTCTGCCTACCCCATAAGGGATACAGGCGTGAAGTTATGTATTATTATTGTGTAGCTGAATGTTTAGAAATCATGAAATTAGTTTTTTAATTGGTGACAAAACTCGCGTTGACGGTAAGTAAAGATGATGTCAAAGATTACAGTATACGGGCTTAAGAATAACTAAGTCTTCATAAATTGTTGCCAGAACACATCATGCAACCTATCTGCTTCACACGCTAGTGGTTGCGGGTTCGATTCCTGGCCGGAAAGAAAAAAAAACGTTCCTGGTCTGGGTGTTTGTTTATCTAAATATGTGTAGGTATTTATATTCTAGGTTCCCCCGTAGTTCGCTACAAGATATCTCATAACACAACCATCGCATAATTCGAGGCCATGTATTTGGTGTGATTGTGTGGAGCCTGTATGACTGTATGACAGTTTGTACTCTATCTTTGGGCGATAGGTCTTGTCTTAGGTGACCATACGCTGCATGAAATATTATATATTTATCCATTACTAATTATCTATTTCGTAATGGCATGTATTTAACACAGCGGCAAATAAATCTGATTAAGGGTTTTAAAAATAATTAAAATGTGTCGGAAAAATAATAAGTTGACAGCTACAGTGAAGTAGCATTTTAATTATAAAGTAGCAGCTGTATATTGAGTTCTTAGAATTGTTTAAATTTATATTGGCAGTGAATTTTTGGATTTGTTGAATATGATAGCCGACTTGACTTATGGCGCTTCGGCGGACGCTACCGCAGCACCGCTCGCTTCACTCGCTCAGCTCGCGCACGTATATAACTATATGCAACCTAACATGCCCCTCCTCGCTTCGCTCGTCGTCGCACTTACACGTACCGACTACGTCTTTCTGTCAATATTAGACGCTAAGTCATTATTTTTAAGACCTCCTCTATTATTTTGTCACCAATTAGTTAGTCGCCTAATAAGTTGTTGGCCGCATCAAAAATAATAATTCTTTTGTAATACACGTTACGAAGATAATACATGTAATACAGAATACGAAGCAAGGAAGTCGTAGTGGCGCCGTGGTTACTGTGTGTATCATACGATATCACAGGTTAAGCAACGTTCAGCGCGGTCGGTACTTGGATGGGTGACCGCCGACCATTCATTTCTCACGGCGACTTACGTGCTTCGGAGGGCACGTTAAACAGTCGGTCCCGGTTGCTGTATACTTGTATACAGTAGTCGTTAGGGTTTGTCAGAAGCCGTATCGGCACCCTGAAAATTCTGACATCCACCACCCAGCACTGGCCCAGCTTGGTGGATTATGGCCTAAAACCTCCTCATCACCCGGGGGAGAGACTCATACCCTGCAGTGGGCTCATTACAAAGAGTTGTGATGATGATGAATACACCATATCCCAGTCATAAATTGTGTAATCTCCAAACAAACCGATCATTGCAATCTCAATATTACAATAAAGATCTACCTGTTAACACAAAAACCTTTACACTATACCATATCAGTTTAACGTTCCATTAAACTACCTTTTAGACATACCTATAAATATTAACGTGCAAATATGTCCTGTTACATGTGTCCCTTTACAGTCAAACCCGTCGTTATCCCGGCAAATTACCTAATTTAATATTATTTCGTTTATACCCAGTATCATTTTGTAAAGGCCACGTCCTTGTGACGCGGTACTGAAAAATAATAATGTCATAATTGAAAACTAGTTGAATGTTGTTTTGTATGTATTTAAATTGGGAAATAAGAAGTTATTATTACGTTTATGTGATTTGGCACTATTCTAATTGTTTTTATTTTCTTTAATTTTATGTTCTATTTAGTGGAAAATGAGGCATAGGCAGATTACAGAAATATGTCTTATTGCTTAACTTAGTTCTCATGTAGAAATGACAAAAAGCTAAAATATGCAAATATTGCTTGATGGTTACCCTAATTGTTACTTGTAACTGTCATAGACCCATATCATTTATTCTATGATTTATCATTAAACCATAAGGTGACCCCCTTTAAATCTTGGTGTCTTCATTAAATAATTCTAATAAAAATAGTTATCAACAAAGTTTATTTGTTTGTATCTAAAGTTAATGCAGTGACTTCTTCTCAATATAATAAAATAGACAAGCACACCTACTCAACGTAAGCAAGCTTCTATTATGAGAAACCATGTAGCTAACTACGAACCAAGAATATAAAATATATATACAGGGTAAATTTTATTAAGCGCATCATCGCTTGCAGGCATTGAAATGGGACTGAGCTGGGCACGTAACTTGATTGCCGGAGGAGTCCTGGGCCAAAATTGCTACGTACTGGTCTCCAAACTACAAGAGGCGCCTCGGCAGACTCAAGCGTAGATGGCAAGATGAGATTACCCGATTTAAGCCTTCGTAGATGGAAACAACAAAAAATAGAGAGGAATGGAAAAAACGGAGGGAGGCCTTTGCCCTGCAGTGGGATAGCGCAGGCTAGTATAATAATTAAATATAATCAAACTACATGAAAGCGTACTTGTATTATAGATAAAAGAAAGGATTAGCCAGGAAAATAACAGGTTACTATTCCACCTTATGTCAGTGGGCGATTAATTCTTACGTCTGCTTTGGTATTTCCTACAAAATGTAGAGTAAGGATTAATAATTTTTTGTTTTAATTTTTGTGTTATTTATCAAGATTTGTAAAAAGTCGTAGAACAAACGTTGTTGGCATTGATTTAGAGGTTGACAAGAGGTGAAGCGTTAATATAAAAATTAAGCCTGTATACAACATCCCGAGAACAACGGTACCGACACCATCTTTGACGACCGGCTGGTGTAGGAGTAACATACATTGCCTTCAATGCCAGAGGTCCTGGGTTCGAATCCCGGCGGCGGCGGATATTTGTGTGATGAACACAGATATTAGTCGTCAAGTCATGGATGTTTATATGTTTATTTAAGTTTATTCTAATAAAAATATGTTTTTATTCAATATGTATGTTTATATATTTCTTAAGTATATCAGTTATCTAGTATCCATAACACAAGTTCTTTAAGAAACTTAATTTGGGCTAGATAATGTTGTGTGAGTGTCAGAAATATTTTCTTTTATTTTATTTTTACTCTGTACGTTTATTTTTGTTGTGTGTAATATAATATCTAAAGATCTAAGAGTAACTTTTAGTGAGCTTTAGATCCTCCACTAACCGCGAACTCTTACGGTAATTCAGAATCTTTAATAACAGTTACAAACTCTTTAAAAACTTACACAAGGTACTTCAAAAGTTTCATAAGCTTATAAGAGCCAGAAAGCTGCAAAAACTTGCCTTCAAAGTTCGTTTTAACATGCTGCGCTTGACATACTATTTTATGATCTGTATTTTAGTTACGCTTTGATAAATCATTAAAATAAATAGACAAATAAAATCACCACACAATTACATAAACTACATGGCCCAAATAAGCATAGCTTGTGTTTTTGGATACCCATGTAGCGAACTAGGGGTGAACCTAGAATATTTCTCTTCCGTTACTGACTCAGTGACTGACCGACAACGCACAGTCAAAAATATTGGCCGTACAGAGCTGATATTTGGAAAATACAATTTTTAGAGGTTGTGGGATAGCAATAAGGAAATAATTTCCGAAATTCTTACGGGAACGGGAATTATTGGACTTTTTAGTTTTTATGAAAAATCAATATATCCTTCGATGTACGGATATTATGATAATTGGCATAAAGGTTTGTCAAAGAGTGACTGGTTGTGTAATGAAAAGAATTTCCGAAATTCCCACGGGAACGGGAAATATATGATGTTTTAGTTTGTATGAAATAATCTTATTCCTTGAGTGCATGGATGTTATACTTCGTGTAAAGGTTCTTCAATAAGTGTTTGTTTGTATGATGGAAGGAATTCCCGAAAGTCCCACGAGAAGGGGTTAGACATTTTAGTTTGTATGAAAAATCTTATACCTTGAATGAACGGATAATATGACAATTGATATAAAGGTTCTTCAATGAGTGACTGGGTATGTTAAATATAAACAATATTATGCGCGTACAAAGTCGTGAACAATAGCTAGTAAAAACATAAATAGATAAATGCCCAGACACGAAACTTTTTCTTTCTTGTTCCGTGCGGTAATCGAACCCGCAACCACTGGCGTCTGAGGCAGACATGTTTACTCCATCGCCAAAGTGGTCATCACACATGCGAACTTATAAACCAACGAGCTTTCCTTGCAACTTTACTGCGTATAAACTAAAAATTGTGCTGTATTTCTTGTTCGCGTGGGAATTTCAGGCATTCCTTCCTTAGTGCACTCTTACACACTCCAAGCAATGTATGTTCCAAATTTCAGCTCTCTACGCCCAGTAGTTATAGCTATACGTTGCCTGTTAGTCACTCAATCAGTAATGGAACAGTTTTTATACTAATGGTTGATAGGCTAGTTAGTGGTTCAAAGATATAAAAATGCAATTCTACAAAACATAATAACAAAAATAAAACAAAAATATATACAACTGAAATCGTGCATGGAATTCTGTATTCACCTTTGGAATGGTTCCGCCAAATACCAGCTCGAAGCGCTAGACTCTGTGGACCGAAGAGCCCGGGAAATTATTAATGGAAGACAAACGTCTTATTCTTATAATATATTGTTTTCCTCATTTTATCACACTGATAAAAGTTCTGATGGAAGTCAAAGATTGGAATTATCCCTTGTGTTATTCCAAGCTTTTCAAGGTTAATTTGTAAAGCCAAAATAACTAAACTCATTCATTATCCTCATAAACTTTCTCTTTACAACATTGGTAGAAAAGGATAGATGAGATTAATAGTCAATCAGTGACTCGCGTAAAAACAAGAAAACTTTTTCAGCATACTAAGTATATTCACAATCATAATCGTATCAACAGAAGAACAAATGTTGTTGAACTTAATGTGGAGAGGCTGCCTTCAAGAGGTGATGCGCTTATCATAATTAAAATTTCGGTCCTTTAGAATTTGGTAATAATAAGATGTGGCAAATTGTCCGTTTCACAAACGATACGTGGGATGGAATTAACAATAATTTAGAATACCAAAAATATATTTCCACTACCCCTGCTTCTAGGGCGGATAATGTATGAAGCCAAGGCATACTCCTTTAGTTGTAAACAGTCGTCTAACAGCAGTCCAGGGTAAAAGTTTAGCCGTTGCTAAACTTAACAGTAATCATCTTTGAAAATATGTACAGCTTGAAAACTAATTTACGAATTCTTCAGAAAAATCATCTTGCGTGACAGACGGAACGGCAGACGGACAAAAGAGTGATACTACGAAGGCCCCTTTTATGTTTTGAGGATCGGAACAATTATAGAAAAATACCTAAATACTCTACATACTCAGACAATTTTTATTTAATATGGTTTTAAAATATGTTAAAAACTCAGACCTGAACTGTTCTCTAGTTAAATATAGATTTATACCAAATTAATTGTACCTACTTACTTCTTTCGCCAATTTAGTGAAATGGTAATTAAATCGTTCAAGCTGTTAGATTAAGGTTACATAGAGAATGTTCTACTAAATATCTGTAAAATAAGAATGTAAAGTATACAATACAAACTTATAATCTTTCAAGCTCGTTATTCACTTAGCGTCATTTCCATTTTCAAATCAATTGCGAAATTTTTCTATTAATGAATACTGCAAAAAGTATCATAGAATCGTCTCATAGCGGCGTTTTTGAAAACGCATTGAATCTGAATTGTAGATTGTGTTAATTGAAGACCCATTTCAAAGTTTAATTTAAACATTCTTTTCTCTTTTGGAATCCCTGGTCCATTTGAAATGAGAGATTTTCATTTCATCACAAAAGTAGAGGGAACTTTTATAAATTGTTTTTAGCTCGCTATCCTGTTTTCCCAGAATCTTTGAATATATTGTTTTGTTTGGAAAGAAATTTTACTGAATTTTATATGGTTTATTTGATTTTTAAATTATAATACTGGGACCTATTATTTTATTTATGAAAACATAGTTTCATGCAATGAATATTTGTGCAGACTAAAGTCTCAAGAGAACTTACTGTAAAGTTATTACTTTATGTTGTATGACGATAAGTCAAAGATAATATCCATAAGACTGAACTCTTCATAATAAATAACTTGCACCAATGCTTTGACTTCATTCAAATCCAGCTTTTGTATGAATTTTATTTACAAGTAAGGTTGATTCTATTGCACTCCTACCACTTGGTGAAGACAAACTGAAAGGTAAATTACAACTGGTTCTAACTTTTTATGAGTAGCGTTTTGGCTTAAGACATTATTAATAAAAGATGGTAGGAAAAAGCAAACTTCAACATAGTTTTATTGTGAAGGAGCTACTGTTACAAATGCTCATTTCAAGAACGAAAGCACGCTTCAATGGAACACTTGCTTCAATTGAGCATGTGTCTTGGAAAGTTTCTCAAAATTAGCATGCTCATTTCGAGCACGCTCGTGAATCGACAGGCTTGCGATTTTTGAGCATGCTCTTAGCGACGCAGGTGGAAGTGGGCGAGCATTAAGCGCGTCTAAACAGGTTTGCTTATTGAGCATGCTAGTATCGACCTTCCATGCTGGACTGGGAGCGAAAGAAAAACATAGAATGTGCTAGCTGCTTCTCTTCCCGGGCATACTGTAAAAGTCAGTTAAGGGACGGAGGTTTTTTTGACGTTTTTGTGGGCGATAGGCTGACCCCCTATCACTGCAATTCTCTCTCCATCATTATAATGCCCCCAAATTTGTCAAACATGACATCAGATGATTTTATAGCCTCTGTTGTTCTGCCTACCCCATTAGGGATGCAAGCGTGACGTTATGTATGTATGTATGTAGTATCGATGAGTCTTTTATACTTAAATATATGAACATACTTAAAGCTAGCATGCCTAATTCTAGCAAATGTAAACTGCTCCTGGACATGTTCGTATTGAACATACGTTGCATGCAAGCTTTTGAGCATGCTATTTTAGTGCACTAAAATAGTAACAATAGCATTAAAGCAGAAACGGAAGAAGTTGCAAATGGTTATTTTTGAAATTTGTGAGTCTAGATAAACTGTAACAATTTCATTGTTAACTTTTATAGTATCTGCATTATGCCTATTCACTATTCCCAAACGATCTCTCTGATTTATTGAAATAGTCTGCAGGGATGCGTTATGCGTTATCGTCGTTATAATCATGACGTCATTTTATTTAAAAGTGCCACTGTAAAACTATTTTTGTCGCAAAGTACAAGAACAACATAGCAAAGAACAGTCTATTTATTTTTATAGACTGTTCTTGCTATGTGTAGAACTGTTATTGCTATTTTTATAGACGACCGGCTGGTGTAGCGGTAACATACTCGTACATTGCCTTCTATGCCAGAGGTCCTGGGTTCGAATCCCAGCGGCGGCGGATATTTGTATGATGAACACAGATATTAGTCGTCAAGTCATGGATTTTTATATGTTTATTTAAATTTATTCTAATAAAAAATAAGTATTTATTCTATATATATGTTTACTAGCTGCTGCCCGCGACGTCGTCTGCGTGAACGCTATGCAGCACCAAACGCACCTACGATTATAACACTGCTAGCGTGATAATATGTAGCCTATATGTTGACCCGACTTCTTAACTATCTTCATGCCAAATTTGAAGTAAATCCATGTAGTACTTTTTGAGTTTATCCCGGAAAGACAAAAAGACAAACAGACAAACAGACAAAAATTCTAAAAACTATATTTTTTGTTTCTGTTTCGATTGTAGATCATATACCAAGTATTCTTTTAAAAAAATATTCAATGTACAGTTTTGACTTTCCTACCATTTTATTATATGTATAGATATATTTCTTAAGTATATCAGTTATCTAGTATCCATAACACAAGTTCTTTAAGAAACTTAATTTGGGCTAGATAATGTTGTGTGAGTGTCAGAAATATTTATTTATTATTTATTTTATCAAATCTCTCTAAAACTTCGCTGAATATACATACTTTGATATGCAGTGACAATTTCGTTTACGTTTTTATATTAACAATGCATGCATTTTAAGAAATTTGATATACAGGGTGACTGGTGGGTCACTTTCAAAATTCCAGGACGTGATAGTTTAAGATAATACACGAAGAGAAAAAATAAATATTAATTATTTACTGAGTAAACTTCTCCAAAAGTAAAAGAATACATCACGCAACGCATGGTTACATAAGCGAAATACAATAAATACTTAGCTGGTGGTGGTGTGCGTGTGGCGGGAACACTAATGTGTGTGTGTTGACTGAGGCTGCGCGTCGGGAAAAAGTGTAGTAAGGTCTCTTTATTTATTCATAGGGATTTGTGGTGAAAAATTAAATACCTACTTTTATTACATAATAAAATTATGATCAGAATCGAGTACAAAGTGCTCTCCTTTAGTATTGCAAAGGAGGTCAATTTGCAGTCATACAAGTTGGCCCATTTTAGTACCGTGAGGTACATGGGCACCAAATTGTAGGGGAAGACTAAAGGAACTCGTAAATATGCAAAGATTTGCAAAAGAGAGGATTAACTTTATGAAATAAATTATTGAAAGTTGTAACAATCACGGTGAACATGAACACAGCTTAGAAAAAACGGTTTTGACACTGACGTTTTGTCCTTCTGTTGGCAAATATCAAAATGGCGGCTATCTGTTATTCAAAGAAATGTTTATTCCGTTCGTTTCTGCGTTCCGGAGTGCTCTCTTTTCAATTGCTGTGCTGTGTTTTCCTGATTTACTTATTAAAAAGATGAAATCTACAATCTTTTTAGTATATACTTAACGAATAATTAATAATATCTAAGCAACAACAAAAATAAACAAATTAAATGTTGAGTCGAGTTGATGAACACGAAGTTGACAGTGCGACTTGACAGTTAAAGATAACATATTAGAGAGAAAATGGCTTGCGCGTGAAGCCCACAAAAATATTTTTTTCTTAGCTCAAACTTCGTCTTTGACCAAAACTGTAAATGCAGTTGTACTCAGTGGTTAGTACGGTGTTATAAACCGCGGAGTGTACCTCGGTACCAAAATGGGCCACCCGTAATGACCTTCTTTGTCACCAGACACCCTGTATAATATTTACATTTATTATATTTAGATACTGATTTGTTATATGTATATAATACAAATACTATTATTAACCTTGACAGATTTTTCATGAATAATTTATTAAATCTAATTCAATTTGAAGCACATAATTCCCTATTATATCGTAAATACCTATCGTCAAACAATATGTGAGTCTTTGAGTCAGAATCTATTCGCGTAGAATATTTCGACTCCTCTCGGAATGCTTTGCAGTATAACCACACGAGTGTGAAGATGTTGTCTTTGTTCTATCTGATAGCGAGAGGAGAGACGCCAATTTGAACAATTAATATATTGGTATCCGTATTTCAAAATAGTGGGTTTTCTCATGTTCAGGTATGAGAGTTTAACTCTTGATTACTGTGAGTCGGGACATTGATTTTTAGAATGTTCCTCTAATGACTTGGATCTAAAATATGTTTTGGACTACTAAGAGGTTATTTTAATTTTCATTCTGCACTCAGTTTATTTGTATTTTTTCAGGTAGCTTCATTCCAATGTGTTAATTGGTTATTTAGTTAACTGAATAAAAATTGTTGTTTCAACTATTTTTATGATATCGTTTGCAAAAAGGACCTATTTATTTCCACATCTGGCTATAACCTTCAATTACAGGACATTCCAAAATGAGATATTTAAGATTCAATAGGATTGTTAAGTCATCAACTCAACTAGACATCGCACCCTGCACCGTGCGTTGAGCTCTTCCCCGCGCGCGCTCCGCCATGCGCTCCCCCTCTTGGACTTCGAGCTTTCGTCGAGCGCACAGCCGCTGGTCGCCAGTCAGCTGTTTTTTCGCTCGCGCTTCATTCACTCGCGCGTACTTGTTTCGTAATCAATATTTATTACTTCATTATATCAAGATTATACAGTCCACTCGTTTCATTACGTATATCTACCACATCAACTATCGAAGGATAAAGGCACAGAAGTAAAGACGGGCACAACAAAAATTTAAACCATTTTAAAATTTCACACTACAGCACAAAATTTCTAAATATAAAATGCTACTTAAACTTTCCGAAAAGCTTCAAAAATCTCAACGCCTTGCGTCTCCTGGTTATTTTTCAAAGTTTCCTTACAACAATGAAAATGGGTTAAACTTAATATGGCCCGCTTTAACCGGCGCGGCGTTTAGCCTTAGCTCCTGATCGTTTATCATTTTAACTGGCGCAGAATAAGTTAAAGAGGTGCTGTGTTCTATAGAAATAGTGCTCTCAGTCTTTGTGTATGCAAGATTTAGATGCTTAATGAAATAATGATGTAGAATTATGTATTATTGGGTGTTTTTTGGCTTCCAGAGTCTCCTAAGAAAACTAATGATGCCTCAGTTCAAAGATTTACGAAAGAAAGACAACGTTTATCATACATACATACATAACTTCACGCCTATGTCCCTTCTGGGGTAGGCAGAACAATAGAGGCTACAAAATCATCTGATGTCACGTTTCACAAAATTTGGAGGTATTATAATGATGGAGAGAGACTATTGCAGTGACAGGGGATCAGCCTATCGCCCACAAAAATGTCAATAAAACCTCTGTCCCTGAACTGGCTTTTACAGTACGCCCGGGAAGAGAAGCAGCTGGCACATTCTATGTTTTTTTTTCACTCCCAGTCCAGCATGGAAGTTCTTCCAGTCCAGCATGGAAGTCCAGCATGGAAGTTTCACAAAGTTTATCATCAATATATATAAAACTGTTCCGTTACTGACTGAGTGACTGAGGTACTGAGGTACTGAGTGACTGAGTGACTGACAGAAAACGTACAGCCGTAACTACTGGGCGTAGAGAGCTGAAATTTGGAACATACATTCTTTAGGGGATGTAGGAGTGCACTAAGGAAGGAATTCTCGAAATTCCCACGGGAACGGGAAATATAAGACTTTTTAGTTTGTATGAAAAATCTTATTCCTTGAGTGCACCGATGTGAAACTTGGTGTGAAGGTTTTTCAATGTGTGTCTGGTTGTGTTATAAAAGGAATTCCCGAAATTCCCACGGGAACGAGAAATATAGGATGTTTTAGTTTGTATGAAAAATTCCCATCCCTTAAGTGCACGGATGTGATACTTGATATTTAGGTTCCTCAATAAGTGTCTGTTTGTATTATGGAAGGAATTCCCGAAATTCCCACGGGAAGGGGTTAGACTTTTTAGTTTGTATGAAAAATCTTATTCCTTCAGTGTACGGATGTGATACTTGGCATGAAGGTTCTTCAAAGAGTGACTGGTTGTGCTACGAAAAAAATTCCCAATATTCCCACGGGCACGGGAAATATATGATTTTTAGTTTTTATGAAAAAAACTTATTCCTTGAGTGCATGGGTGTGATACTTGGTATAAAGTTTCTTTCAGTGGGTGTCTGGTTGTATAGTTTCTGACATTTCCACGAGAAGGGTAGTTAAGAGCATACGAAGTTGCGGGATAAAGCTAGTTTAATATAAAACTGTTCCGTTACTGACTGAGTGACTGAAAGACAACGTATAGTCATAAGAACTAGACGTCGAGAGCTGAAGGAACATACATTCCTTTGGGAGTATAGGGGTGCACAAAGGCAGGAATTCTCGAAATTCCCACGTGTATGGGAAATATATGACTTTTTAGTTTGTATGAAACATTTTACTCTTTAAGAGCACCGACACGAAACTTGATAAAAATGTTCTTCAATGGGTGTCTAGTTGTATTATGAAAGGAATTTCTCAAATTCCCACAGGAACGGTATGAAATTACTAATACTATGAAGTTACGGGCACCATCTATTATAATCTATATGCAAACTGGAGTATCTCAGTTCCGATAAGTAGTGTCTATAACATAAGCTCTGATTTTATTATTTATATTTATTAATAAATGTTTTTTTTTTTTTTTTAATATTAAGTGTTCTCGGTACTAGGTAAGCACCGGAATAGAAGTGCACACGGCACTATTATTATTATATATTTTAGCTTGGATTTTTGTTTCATGGACATAACTTACTTTCAGGCTGCAAACTGGCACTGTGCGGTCAGCGATTTACGCGTCACGATAGAAAGTATTGAGTTTGTATTGCACCGCAGCAAATCGCTCTCACGCCCGCTGGCGTCGAGAACGGCCCAGATTCCCCGCGTCGCTGCCCGCGCCGTTGTTGCTGTCGCTGCCGTCCAGTTTGCAGCCTGATTCCCTAATCTGTCTAAAAGTAAGACTATTAAACTCAATTGCTATTTTCTGAATTCTGAAATAAACTATGAATTTGAACATGATGTTTCATTTGTTAGGGGGGATTTCACCGATTTCCTTTCGATCCGAGATTGCGAAATCTCAGATCTGATCAGAACAAGATCAGAAGCTAGTTTTGATCGCGATTTACGTGTCACGGATTTCATGAGCTTTAGCTGTAACACCTATGACTAGGAATGAACGAAAGAATGATACGTTCAAAGTGTTACAATAAAAAAAATCCTTCTCAAATGACGAAATAAGAAAGCCAGATCATGATATTTTTTAATTATTAGTTCTAGATGTACAAAATTTATATATACAAATGTTTCGCTTATAACGATATTTTTTTAAAAAAATCTGAAATATATGTGATATCATTAATAGTAGGTAAGTACTCAGCACAGAGGACATTACGTATACTAAAGTAGACTAATCACTAAGATTATCGAAACCCTGCCATCCTAAATTTTACACTAATTTAAATTTATTAATTTTACACGAAATCTGGTTACAAAATCTTTATCATCAAGAGTGTCGAAGTGTTCTTCTCTCTCACGTATCCATCTGGAGCGACGAACAACAAAATCATCCTCATCAAAATCTTCGCCAAAAGCTAGTGCTAAGGCTCTTTTCATTTTAGTTCTAACAAACTTTAACTTTATAAATAAATCACAAAAATATAAACAACTCTCCCTTCCCTTTTAACCCATAAGCAAATACGGAGAAATATAAATTTAATATAACTTCGAAAAAATGGCTTTTTATAAACAAATAGTTTCATATGACACATTGACAATGACAGCAGGCAGCTAACGGCGAAAATCGGACGTTTAGGTACTAATCCAGATTTAAGCTAATCTAAGATTTATGTCGATGAAAACGAAACTTGAAGGCGAAACTCGTTTTAATATGTAATGTGAGTTCAACTCGAATTGATCGCGTTTTATTACATCGGTAAACTTGGGGTCATATCTTCTTCAAACGGAGGAGGTTCGAGGAAAGAATTCGTTTGTATGTTTTTTTTTGTATCTTTGTTACACGATATTTCGGACAATTATCAATCGATTTTAAAAACTCTTTCATATGATAGAGAATACTTTATAGATTGTTCCATAGAAATTTAATCGAATACAATTGAGTACTTCATGGAAAATTTCAAATTTAAAAAAAAATATGTATGAATTCGGAGAATGTTTATTTATTTATTTACACTTTATTTTACAGTCACAAAAATAGGAAATACAAAACATGGAACAAAAGGTACAAAAGGCGGTCTTGTCGCTCTAGAGCGATCTCTACCAGACAACCTTATACAAAAGTATTTAGCAATTAACAATAAAACACAAAAAAAAAAAACAAAAAGAGAAACATTATAAAATAGGTCAGTAAGTATGTGAACTTTAGGTATCAGTATATCGTATCGAGCCATAATATAAAAATAAGTAACACATAATGTTTACCTTGACGACATTATAATTCAGCCAAAGTTTTTACATGAAGTTGGTTTTTTTAAATTATCTGCATTCGTTGATTATATCCCTATTAAATCTTAATACTTAACACTAATAATGATTCAAGGCCACTGAATTTTTATTACTTTACAAAGTTCTTAACTAGAAAAATACAAATGACGTTATAAGAATTAAAAATACAGTAGTCATTAACCTAAATAATCTACATCCATATCAAACGCTTTGTATTTGAGATTTTTCCAATTATAAAAACACTGTTTCATGTTTTTCAGCAAGTTGATCGAAAGCCACTTTATTAAAAGCTTGTTCAAAAGTTCAATTGGACTTTTGTGAAGGCTTTTTGACACCTTTTTTGTATCAAGTACCTAGCTAAAGCTACCATTAACTGACATATTCATTGGCCACTCAATGTTTCAATATGTTGTGTTTAATATTTAAATTCCATGGTTATAAGAGTTTATAAATTTCACGAAAGATACATATTGATAATATAAGTCGAAATAAAAATATTTTAAGGCAATTAAAGATGCTTTATATATTTTTTTATTACATTTTATAATTTAACTCACATTTCAATATATTTATTGTCCCCATAATGAAATTACTTTCATTCTAATTTGACATATATTACGATAGTTTATAATTTATATGAATTGAAATTAAATCATCGTAGAGTACACTATTATTTGTAGTATTTAAGCTTTCATTCATTGTTACATCAATGAATATTTAAAGTATTTGAACGATTCTCGTAGCCCTCGCTCAGTGGTTCTGTGAGTCTCTAGGGGAATTTACTAAGAATCCTTTCAAGGGCCTTCCTTTCTATATTCTGACTCCGATAATCAAATTTAAATGTTTTCAGCGGTACCTAAATAAATCAGTGTAGATACTTTGGGTTTCTTACAACAACGGAATAGATAAAAAGAAAGCGTATTACCATTTAGAGATAAGGAGAGGAATATTTATTAGCTTCAAAGTCACGTGATGGCAGTGATGCGATTGAATGTAGAGCAATTTTAAAAATAAGCTAGGTATTCACAAAACCGAGCAGGTAAGATATGCTGGTCTCTTAACCGATCCTTCTTGAAATAGCCTAAAAATTAGAAACTTAATTTCAACCTTTTTAAAAAATTACAGAACTTTTCGTTTATTTTCAGTTTATGAGAGAGTGGCTCTTCTCTAAACGTTGCGTGAAAACAGCAAAACTAGAGACTTTATATTTTAGAGTAGAGTTTATATGACGCCCAAAGGTATACTTACGAGGTCTTAGTATAAAACAGGGTTCACGCCGAATCTTAAGGTGTCACATTAATCCTAGGAGAAGTCTAGCCAACTGTATATGGCTATGCTCTGCTCAGAGGTGTCTGATGGCCTGCTCATAGGTGTGAGAGCGGACAAAAATTATAAATAATGAGCGCCAGTTCCTCTCAACACACAAACAAGAACATCGACATTCTATGAAATCAAACAAGAAAGTTTTGGAGCACAGTTATATACCTATATATTAGATATTACATGTCGAAAGTTTACATCTTTTATATTTTACAATAAAGTTATTACCTACTTAGGTCCTTACAAAAAAAAAAGATTTACAATACCTTGTTTCCCTGGAAAATATGGTCACGTGGAAGATGGTCAAGATGATACATACCATCAATGTGGGCAAAAAGCATACAATCACTTCGTTCTAAATGTGGGTATCTCTTTGTGGAATTTCTAAGATTCCTGGGAAAACTAGGGATTATCCCATTGTGGCGGTCCAATTATCTTCCATGAGTACTACAGCCTCTGTAGTCAAGACTACGACTCCTTCTTATTAGAAAATCTCCATTCCACAGATGCAAATAAAAAAGGACACTATTTAACAAGCTCCGGCTATTTGTAACCTCCAGCTGACAGCTAATCTCATTCTGAACGAATGAGCGCACAGACTAAACTAAGGCCTAAACTATCAATTAAGTAGGAATGAAGGGTGCCTTAAAAAAGTGTTACAATAGACAGTTTATAAAATCAATCTGAGGGAATGACTTAAACTTATAATTATTATCAAAACTCATAATAATTATCCCAAGTCCATTGCAGGGCCAGAAGCCTTTTCACTGGGCTAAATCACAAGCCACGAAGCTAGCCCAGCACTGGGTTAGCTTAGACCAAATACTTCGAGTACTCCGAAGCACGGTTGTATACGATTGGATATGGGCTGAGCGGAATGTTCTACACTACAAATTCTTTATTTTCCAGTATGTAGTACAAAATTGTTAGTTTCCAGTTGTTTCATCTAATAATATGCATAATAAACACTTTTCCACAGTGACTGGACAAGTGACTTCAATTTTGAAAATTTTGAATTCAGAGCATATTATGCAAGAGATGCTATAACCTGCGTGGTACTATTAGGTGGATATTCAACTGTTACTCATCAAAACTTAAGTTTGAATCCCAAGTGATTCAAAAGACGGACCAATTTGAATATTGAAGTTTGTTCAATCGTTAGATACTGGGTGCTGATTGAAATCCTACATACGCATTGTATTTTGGTATTTCAGTCCTTCCTATTTCCGTCTAAACTCAAAAGATCTTATTAATTTCTAAATTCGTGTGTCCTAGTTCAAACTTAATTACAAATTTCAGTCGTTATAAGTAAACATTTAACTTACTCAGATCTCTAAAACAAAGTTCCTCAACTTTCAACTCATAATCTTAAATTTTTTTTGCTTGCGCATACTTAATAAGTTAGCCAGTTTTTCATGAAAATGTATAGCAATTTTCAACGTACCGTGTTTAAACATAGGTAAGTGTGCCGGCTGTAAGTGGCGGCGCACGAGGAAGGTACAGTAAGCTGAGTGCGTCGATCGTGTGCACTCAATTTGGTAGGATTATAGTGTAGGATCAGATGACAAAAAAAAAATCAGATGTTTTTTTATTTAATTTTTAACTGATATCTAATATATAAAATTCTCGTGTCACAGTTTTCGTTGCCATACTCCTCCGAAACGGCTTGACCGATTTTGATGAAATTTTTTGTGCTTATCCGGTATCTATGAGAATCGGCCATCATCTATTTTTTTTTTATTTATATGGCAAAACAACATTTGCCGGGTCAGCTAGTAAACTATAAAAAGGTAGCAATCCACTTTGATTTAGTTCGTTGATATAATATAACCTACATTACCAGATGTAGTAAATAACTGCTTTACGGTGTAAGTTATTTTTTGTTGTTATGCTGCTAATACTTTATTAATAAAATAAAAAATAAGTTTAATTCTAATAAGACTATTTCTATATTATCAGAATAGGTCTGTAAATGACTAAGTGTGATGAAATTCCAGAGACATCGTAGAATAACCCTCTGCCCTTTGATGAGTATATCCAAAATACAAGTGGCTCTCACTTGAAGTCAGAATGCCTGGAGGGACCAAACCACAGACATACATCTACATAAACAACGCAAGTGTCACGATTTGTATTGAAACCATGCGTGACGACTTGTTAACACTTACTGTGACGTCACAGCTGATATTTATTGCTGGGAAATACAAACCGATTCAAAGACATCGCTGCCACCGATGAAATCGATTATGAAGAACGATATCAATATTGTCATATCGATTTTCTAACAGATATACATACGAGCGGACTGAATCTAGCGGCGACCAATTTTCTTAGTCGAGGTCCGGACCTGCATTTGCGTTTTCTATGTGGATGTATGTCTGTGGTCCAAATAAAGATAATAAATCAATAATTTTGATACTTTGCTGCTTAGGATTACAATAAACTGTATGAAAATAAAATAGTATGTATACTTATAATAAATCTGTAGAAGTAAAGTTTCTGTACATTGAAAATATTAAAAAAATTAATAGGATAATAGATAATAGGGGTGTTACTAGATCGACACCGAACCCAAAAATGTGATTAGAATTTTTTTTGTCTCTCTGTATATCTGTTTGTTCAGGCATCTCGTAAAAACGATAGGTTCGATTACGATGAAACTTTGTATAGTTATTCTTTAATATCTTGGGCACCTTTACCTGAAAAAATATAAAGTATAAAAAAAAAAACAAAATTAATTTTCCGGTTTGATCCCTAGACCTGATTACTGTAACAACCGCAAATAATCAGTTTTTCGTAGGTTTCGTCACACGCAGTTCACTTAATGTTATGTTGTATTTAAATACTTATTTCAAATGTATTTAAATACTTACGAAATAAAGATTCTTTTGACTTTGACTTTACCTACTATGAAGGTGCTACTGGCTTGTAGATACCTATTTTCACATACCATAATCTGTGTAGTACATTTCAATATCTGAGTACTTAACTTATTAAATGTGTGTATTGTCTTTGTAGTTAAATTTGACTTTATCTTTATTCTGTGTATTTATAGTGTATTTGATAATTTGTACAATGAAAATATTTTATTTACTTACATACCTATTTTACTTTGTTTTTTTTTCCAAGCACTGCCCTCATCGTTTTGTTTTATAATGTTAATGTTCTGATTTTTGTAAACGGTTTGCCAGGTAGAAAGCGATAAGGCGATAAGGCCGCCCACATTGTCCAAAATTTGTGTTTGTTTTGTCATTCTTTTTTTTTTATTTGGCAATAAAGTGTACATAAATAAGGAGTAGTGAGCAAGCGCTACGAGCTGGATCACTCGCGCGACAAAAGCTATACACCTTCTTACGCTTGAAATTTGCCGAGTTTTAAAGATAATATTATATTTTTTTTTCACACAGTTTTTTTTCACGAAAATATTCGGCCTGTGTGCTAAGTTTCACATGAACCAAAATAAACGTTGTATAAGCAGTTACAATAAAAACTTTTACTTGTGACAAATATACAGCAAATCACTTTCAAGAAAACCTTATTTTAAAATCTTTGACTCCTAGACTACGATTACCATTTCGCCACTCCGATCCAGTCGGACTAAAGCGTCGCAAACAGCTATGTAATTAAGTAAACTATTGTAGAAATGCTGTGCCCAATGCATGCCATTATTGCACACTGAATTGTAGGTAGTAGCGATCGTACGCGGTGCACGTTATACTTTACGGCAGAGGCTCATTTTGTGCTGAAAGCGCTTGTTTGCTCGAAATAATAAGCGCTGCACTCAAGGATATATATTTATGAACATGTTTGAGTTTTATGACGGTAGTAAAAGTTTTTTAGAAGAAGAAATGAAGGATAATTTGGGAGCTTAAGCTTGGGGATATAAGGTTGAACATTATTATATCTGTTCCATTAATTTATCAAGTATGAGTTGTTAAGGATTAGAAAATAAAATGTACAGAAAAAATCATGTTGAACAAGTAATCTAGGTAGAAATTTTTTTACCTTTTTAATAAGTAATAATAATAGACATTTGTTACGTAGACTCTACGAGTGAACCTACTTTGCGTTTTTCTCTCTCATACATAGTAAACGGACTTTGAGTCAAACCTAACTCAATTTATTGGTCTTTTTACTTGAGCTTACAAAATGTTAATTATATTCTCTTTATTTTAATACGTTGAAATAGTGTTTAATTTATTAACTATAAACAGTATTGTTTAAATAAATTTCCATATTTCCAACACAGTTTTGTATGCACGAATTCTTTCAGGCGATTTTAACAAGAACCATGCAATACAGCTAAGATTTTGAAATTTCATTTCAAACTCAATAATGGATAGGATTTCCAACCAAGCCTTTCAGGATACGACCTTCCCTCAAAATTATCTCAAGTACGGGATTATACAAGGATCTACGTCATTTGTCACAATGAAAACATAGGAATTAAATTTCGCGTCCTTATCTAACTTTATCTTCATTATCAATTTACCTGTACATTAAAAGTTAAGCCAACTTTTTTCTTTTCAAACTTATCAGCTTGATAAATAAGATGTTTAATAACCAGAAGACGTCGCATAAGTTTGAGGATAAATAGAATCTAATTGATCTTATTTTGACGATGTTTTTCTGAACAAAACTTGTTCAGCAGTTGTATGGAATTTTTGGGAAAAATTTTGTAATCAATTCGAGACTTCCACGAATTTTGTCTTATGACCTCTATCTCACTTGATGAAGTCGAAAATGAAAAAATACAGGTTTAGGAATGAAATGGTTCTTTACAGGATGACTGGTAACAAAGAGTAATGTTCACGGTCCATACAGTCTCTGACATGTAAAACTACTTTTTGTCAGGCATGTGAATGTAAAAAGATGATATTGTCATCGAAATGCTGCCAGTTTATATCCAAACTATTGGTGCAGACTTGATTCCTTATCTTAGAAACGATATCGGGATTTTAATTTTAAGTGGATGACACGTATAGTCTGTTAAGAAACTTGAGAGGGTGACATATTCAAATCCTTGCTGCGGTTTGTAATATAAGTAAATTATTTGGAATTAACCGCAAATGAGCTATTATTTGCACTATATTATTATGTTGTCGTAATACATTCCATTTATATTGGGATATTGGGGTCCAAGGGTTCTCGCTTATGATCTTTGCGATAAGGACCATATTCAAAGCGAACTACAGCATGTGCAACAAGTCTTAATAAACAATGGCTACACTGTGAAGGTGTCAAATATAAAGAGAACAACGAGAACCAAACCAAATACACCCAAGGTGAAGCGCCAGCCCTCCTTCATGCCATATTTAAAAGGAGTCACAGATAAAATAGGAAGGATATTAAATAAGTACTCTATCGACACGATTTTCACTCCCTACAAGAAAATCAATCAGTGTCTGCGCTCACCAAAAGATCACATACCGCTTGAGACACCGGGTGTTTATAAAATTGACTGCAGTTGTGGCAGCTGCTACATAGGCCAAACGAAGAGAACTATTTCATGCCGTCTTAAGGAACACATCAAAGCCATAAAAAACTCAGACACAAACAAGTCAGCCATCGCCGAACATCTGTTAGAATCGGGCCCTAATCATTGGATTGAATTCCATAACACTCGGATCTTATCTACGGAACGACACTACATACCGCGAATCGTTAAAGAAGCGTTAGAAATAAAAAAGTGCAAAAATAACTTTAATCGAGAAGACGATTTTAAATTGTCTAGTACGTGGAACCCAGTGGTTAGGACTTTTACTAAACCAAAAAACAGCGAAAGTGGTGTGTCCGGTCAAAAACCCAGTGATACTGTGAGCGTGTTTTGCAAAAGTGACATTCATGTGAGTTCCAGTAGTAGCAGATCAAAACGAATAAGAAAGGGGGTAGATCGATATATCTGCCTCTAACTGTCATCGCCACCTACCTACATCTGCCAGTCCGCGATCATGGTGCTTGTAACAGCATCGAAATATCGGACGTGCGAAAATAAAATCGGAAATCGTGGTAAGAATCCCGTAAATACATTAAATCATAGTGAAAATAACCGCGATAGTTTAAAACAATTATTAAGTAAGGACTTAATTTTTCCCTAGAATTTCCTATAAATAAATATAGAGACACTACTACACTTTTCCCGACGCCCCGCTAGTAGTGTTCCCGCCACGCGCACACCACCACCCGCTATGTATCTATTGTATTACGCCTACGTAACCATGCGTTGCGTAATGAATTCTTTAACTTTTGGTTTATATTAATCAGTCAGTAATTGATGTTCATTTTTAAGCTATTGCATAGCTTCTATCGCGGGCCTTGAGCGTGGGGACCGAATCCAGAAATTCCGTAACGAAAAAAATCTAACACCCCCCACTCCGACCGGCAGAGCTGTGATACTTTGATTTCATAACTTTACATGCTGGCTTTAATAAACAATCAGCGCCATCTACTAGGAACTTTTGGAATTTCATATTAGATCAAACATTACTGCATTAATAAAATAAATAAATAATTATAATTGCATAAGTTGATAAAAAATGCTATGCAATAGCTTTACCGCGGCAGTCTCCGAGTGCCACACGTCTTTTATTATTTTATTTTTCCTTATCATATATGATCTCAAACTATCACGTCCTTGAATTTCGAAAGTGACCCACCAGTCACCCTGTATAAAATGTTTCCATATTTGGTTGAGACTTGATTTGAAAGGTGGTCACTATTTCCTTAACGATACTTATTAGTTTTTCTAAACATCGTGATATGCCAAAATGCACTAAGTTAAATCATGTACAATTCATAAATCAAGGTTAAATGATGTATTTAAAAATTCAACCATACATTTTATGATTTAAAATAAAATGAGCGGGATAAAACTAAAACAAAACACTGCCTACAGTTTTCCCTACAACCTTCCAGAAATCGTTTTCGATATTTCTATTTTCCATATTTTCCCCTTCAAAAACGTTCTTTACCCAAATAAAACTAGGTGTAAAGCACTTTCCAAAAAAGAGAAGAAAAATTTCAATTGTAGTTCAGTTTTCAAAGAATGTTTTTTTGAAAATAGAACACGTACAAAAAATCTTTCCGTTGATTCATTCCTATTTTCTGCTCTTCAATATTGCTTGCAAAATGTGTTTTTAATAGAACCAAGTTTGCAGCTGCAGCTGAGCACGTCGCTAAAAGTCAGTTTTAGTTTTTGTATACCATTCGATTCAACACTAGAACGCTCAAACATTTTAAATAACTATGACGCTTTTCGGTGGTCAAATTGAACCACTAATCATTGAAATTAACTCATTTGATATATTTATGTAAATAAAGCAAATAGTTAATGGAATATTAATTGGAATCCTGGTCGGGTAATTTTTATTTATCACAATTTTCATTTACTTAAGAATAATTGAGCATTTTAAATGCAAAAACTTAAAAACATTATTAAAACATTGCAATGCTTCACTTTAACTGGGATCCAAAATTTCTGAAAAGAAATTGGTCTCGGCTGATCTTAGCTGCAAAGCTATACCATTAGATGGAGCTACGTTAGCAATATATAATGTAAAAGCTAAAATTGTGGTAAGTAATTTCGAGGCGTACCGCCAGGCTCCGGTAGCTCAGTGGAAGAGCACTCGTCCGGCAAACGAGAGGTCCCAGGTACGAATCATGGTCGGGTATTTTTTATTTATCACATTTTTCATTTATTTAAGAATAATTGAACAATTTAAATGCAAAAACTTAAAAACATTATTAATGCATATTTCTTACGAATAAGTATTTTTTCAACACGATGCAAACATTTTCCACTGACACATTTCGCTTAAATAACACATTTCACAGAGATTTCTTTTCTATCAGTAAGAATGAATCTGGAAATGATTCTTTTTATATCTTGCAGTAGTTCTTCGAGACCTGTAACTGCTGCAGCCTGAAACTGTTGATGGAATTTGACACTCCATTGCATAAGGTTCACTCAGTTCTTTTATTATCTTTGGGCTCTACAGTCGCTTTTTTAATTTAAACCCATGCATTTTTTCAACATCGTGAAGAATAATAATAAAATCCCCAGATAATCACACCAACTACATGGCTCCAAAGTAAGCATAGCTTGTGTTGTGGGTTACCGTGTAGCGAACTAGGGGGAACCTAGAATATAAATAGATAAACAACCAGACATGGAACATTCTTTTTTCTTGTTTCGTGCGGAGATCGAACCCGCAACCACTGGCGTCTGAGGCAGATAGGTTTACCCCATCGCCAAAGTGGTCGAAAAATATTTCTGTCTTTCTAATATTTTTGTACATACCCACCTATATTTGATAGGTGGCGAGCGGAAATTAGTACTTTTATTAGTTTTAAAAAATCACCTATGCATACAAAGTTGTAAAAACATTGGAAAAGCCGAAATATATTTTTTACTTTTCTCCAAGGGGAGTAATAAAATCATATTTTTTATGGAGTTATATACTAATCCTAGAAATTTCCAAGTTTATTAAGATTCAAATTAATTACAAATCTTAGACAAGATGGTAATTTTATAGTTACTTGGAAATTATAAGCACATTCATTATAACCTAAAATATAAATACGTATATGGATAAACGCCCAGACACGGAACATTTTTGTTCTTGTTACGTGCGGTAATCGAACCCGCGACTACTGGCGTCTGAGGCAGGCAGTGTTATCCCATCGCCAAAGAAGTGAGCTGAAGTAAAGGATAATTATTTCTCCGGTCTGAAAGATTTCTGGTTTTAAATAATATAAGAAAACAAAAAATATGTACGTATGACATCAAAATTGGAGCTGTTTCTGAGGATTTATGACCAAAAAGCTATTGACTGGACTACGATCAAGAAAAAACTTCTGTTACAATTATTGTATTGCGATTATAATACAATAAAGCACGTATACCCGGCGCGGCGAACCTTGATCCTTATGACACTGACAGTAATTTCCACAACATAACCTTGTAGTGCCGTCACCGTTACATTAGAATCATATTGGAGGCTTCTAAAAATGGCATTTATTTATTTTACGTAGCTATATTCCAATAAAATGATATTCCGTTGGAATTATAAAAATTCTTGGAAATTACTGTAAGTGTCATAGGGATCAAGGTTCGCCGCGCCGGGTATAGTTACCTACTGTTATGTATTGGCAAGATAACGGATATAAGGCTACAAACTGGACCACAGCGACAGCGATAGTGACAGCGGCGCGGGCAGAGGAGCGGGCAGCGATTTCCGCGACACCATAGAAATAAAGTATTGAGTTTGTATTGCACCGCGACAAATCGTTCTCACGCCCGCTGGCGTCGCGAACGGCCCACATTCCCCGCGTCGCTGCCCACGCCGCTGTCGCTGCCGTCGAGCATTAGCCTTATGCTTATACTTATGCATTTTTTCTGTAATGCAAAAAAAGTCATCTTATTACTTAAAACATGCATAATCGTACTATATTTAGCCAATTCAAATAAAATCGAGTAGGGGCTTAACCTTGTTTAACTGGCGACGCCTAAAGAATGCCATTGGTTACTTTCAACCAAGGGTACAACAAACTTTCACCGTGAGCCCTGTACTTAGTAACTTTGAGTGGACAAATAGGGTTATTACGATTCAGAACGATTTATGTAGTCCGCGATATTCGCAAAAATAATCCTCGAGTAAATATATTAAAAATGTATTTGTTTAGTTGATGTTTTTGTTTATAATAAAATTGCGTACTTTGTCATGTTTGGTTTTTTACATTCTGGTAATTTTCAAGAGACATAAAATCAAAGACAAAATTATTTTGGAATACTATACGACATTTAAAAGTTATTTTTTTCTTAAAAAGATAGGGTTCCGCGAATCGCGTTTTATATCTAGTGACAAGCTAGTGTATTGTATGTAGGTACATTATTTGGTTGTTTTGATTATTATGTTAAAATATAACATAGTTCTGCTATTGATTGTATTACCGACTCTGAACCAATTGTTGTAAGGTTTCTTTGTAAACAAAAAATAAGCTGTATAATCTATAAAGTAATCTTTAGGTATTATTATATTACACATATATGTTTTAACATGGTTAAGTATATTCAATTTTAACAACAGTATTCTGAGCTAAAAGTTTGGCAGCATTCTCATAGTAGCATAGTTTCCTTGGTAGCTAAAGTTTTTATCGTGTTATCGCTCCTGCTAAAACTTAGTGAAACCACGGTGAGGTGTCCTAGTAATTTAATTAAGTAGGAGTGAGAATGTGTTTTTTTGAACGAGCTAATCAGTAAAAAAGGATACGTAAGAATCTTAAAGGTGTTGGTAGCCAAAGCCTTAAGTAATTAAGCTTAGGTATATGGATTTATCTGGACATTTTTAAATAAAAAGATCCTTGGATGATGTAATTACCAATTAGTAAAAATCTGGTTTCATACTGAGCTCTTGCTTTATTTATAATTTTACATTGTTTGCCCGTTTTTAGTCACCAAAAATGTGCAGGATCATGTTTATGAGATTTTAGATGCAAGTCATTGAGCTAGCCCAGTGCTGGGTGGATTAAACTTTCAAAGAGTTTCTTTATACCTCAGTAACCACTTAATAAAGTACGCGAAACCCTGGATCAATAACTTAAAGAACCCTAACAAGAACGTTGGTCTCTAGCTACCATTACCAAGGTTGCTTGCTTGCTTGATAATTGATTGTTATCAGTACTACCAATTTATTAGTTTCAAAAGTTTCCTTTGCATTTTTTGTAAAACGTTTCTCATTTATGTCACCTGGTGAAAAGTGACCTTGAAATATCACGTTACATATGCTTCCACTTGACCTTTTGACTGCACACGCAGTTTGCGCTGATAAAGGAACTATCAAAACATTCGGTGTTTTATAAAGAGACAGAAGTTCTGTCTGCGTCTAGAAACAAAGTTATTGGTGTCTGTCTGTAGATCTCAAAAAGAGGTAGGTATTATTTTAAAGTGCCAAAAACATGTTACACATAGAAATAACCCAAACCGCAAAAGCTATTGTACCACATTTTCGAAGGTCGTCTACGATAATTTCTTGTCACCCCTATTGTAGTTTATTTCAAAGGGTTTATTGTAGTGAAAACGCAGGGGAATAGAAACCCGAATAAGTTCGATGTTTCGTACAAAATTGAAATAGCATTGTTGCCTAATAAGATCTTAGTAGAGGTTTTATATTTCGATTTATGTTTTTTCCCTCACAATTGTGTTGAGATTGAAAAAGTCTGTGTGGGAAAATAGAAAAAAGGTTTACTCGGTTTGTGATAAATGTAACTAAAAACTTTTCGATTCGACTGTACTTGCTTTTTTGATACAGTAAACTTTGAAGTCAGTGAAGTCTGCTAAGGATAAGTACCTGTGGAATATCTATACTAATACTAGCTGACCAATTTTTCAATTCAATTTTTATTTGGATAATTGATGTAAATTAAAAAAGGATGTATTGTAATGTTTCTTCATTGGCCACGTATTTTAGTGCATCGGTTCCACTCTCTGATCGGGAATCTCGGCACATATGATATTGTCTATTTTATTTGGTTGAATTCTTTCCACTAACCAAATAAGTATGTGTGCGTGCGGCAGGCCTCGTTTTTGCCATTCGATTTAATACATCTAGCATCGAATATCTCCAAAGATGCGTTGTTAAACAATAAAGTTTATCAGGGACCGTATTTTTTTGCCTGAATACACGTGCAGTGTTGTCATGTCGATCACATGATGTTTGTCCAGGAAGGGTCAATTATAATAATAGATTATAATTATAATTATAATAATAGATGTTCCATGTTTAACCCTTAGTCTTTTTGACTAAGGTGAATGTAAAGCATAAACACTTAATAATAATAATAATAGTTCGCCGGTTTCTGTCCCTCTTGCCCTGATCCCCGACCGACTGGTCAAATTGTCGGGTCTTTCCGCCGAAAGGCGTGTAGCTGTAAGCATACATAATAATAATAATAATTTGTTTATTTCGGATAACAGGAATACAGATATCAGTTCAAACAAAATTAAACGATTTCTTTCCATTTTGGATTATAGGTAAAGGTAATCAAAAGATCAGATGACGTACATATGTCATTTCATCTTGCGCATATTCCTGCATATGACGCGTTCCACCTATTTTTGCTTGGTGGTAGGATCCCTTCTGGGTCCGCCTGGCTAGCGACCACCCTTTATATAAAGTCTGCCGCCAAATGTTACCGCTCCGGCGGTAATGTGTTCCGGCAATATTGTATAAAGAGCCAGGTCCTTCCTAAACCCGTGTGCTTTCATCTTCGACCTCATCGTCACTTACCATCAGGTGAGATTGAGGTCAAACGCGGGTTTAGTCACTAATAAAAAAAAAAAAAAAAAAAAAAAAATGTACGTCGCTGACTTAATCGTTTATCGACCAATATTAGCTGCATTTCCTTCCGTATTAATTGCATAACGTGAATGGATATACTCCTCAGAACGCAGTTTGGCTTGGTTCAACCGAATGAAAGTTAAGCGCTCCTTTTCTATTTTGACGTACTCGTAGGTATCTGCATATCGACACAGTACTGCTGAAGCAATCGATGAAACCGAAGCAAATAGTTGTCAGCGTTTTGTCGAATCATCAAACGATATGTGTTTCATGATTCGACAAAACAAAATGCGAATCATCGAGCTGACTTTCTTCATAGTTTCTGCACCTAAAATTATTATTAGTTATTAATTTTGTGTCTTACATCCATATATAAAGCATAATTAAATGTCTGGAGATACTGATTTCCGATCGATTGCCAGTATTTTGTCCAATTTTATCTAAACAAATATTCACCATTCAATAGATTTTTCATTTTTGTATCGAAATAACATCCATCTTCTCCTTGCCAAAACATCAGTGGGTATTGCAACGTGTCATATGAACGATGTGTTTCAGATATTCGTTGTAGTTGCAATATGTTGTTATTGTTATAAGCATTATATAAAAGTTATCAAGAATGAGGACATGTGTGTATTGTAAGCGACTAGGTTTAGTACCACAGACACTCGCTACGTCCGGCAACACCAAAATGGCGATTATCAAACGGGCACAATAGCACTTTGACAGCCGCCAGTCCAGTGGTAAATATAAAGGTCAGTGGATGTGCCATAAAGCTTGGATAACAAAATGCAACTGAAAATAGCCCAACAAAAATTCAGTTTTATTTAAATAGTTCGGGTGGTTTCGTGTTTAGTTCGTTGTTTGCAGCCTAATATGTCATCGACCGTATTTAGCAATAATAAAAATGCAGACAATGCCTTTTTCTCTCACAAAGAAGAATTCTATTACTAACGAAAAAATTAAATAATTCGCAATAAGCTAATTGTGCCGAGATCATTGAGATTCATTAAAAAAGCCATGCCGCGACCAACACGATCAAATCTTTCCCTACAAAGCCGTACTAGGATTCAAAACATTGCGCGTGAAAGGACTGAAGATGGACAAGAAGAGCGCCACGTGAGCATGGTTCGACTTCGTGCTTCTCGAACACACCAGCAACAGATAGGTTTGCAATGCGAAATCGTCGAGCGAACCTCAGAGATCAGCAGGTAAAAAAAATACGACGCACAACAATTATATCAAGTATTGATTTGAATTGAGCAGCGTTTCGATACGATTGCAACCCTGATTACGGCGTGTATACTAGCGTTTGCATTGGGCCGATGGACGTTGTTTGCGAATTTTGTGGCACATGAAGTTCTTCGGGGAAATGGCTGAATATCTAGCATAGTGAAGAAACGTACGACTTTCCTCAGTTAGTGGGCGCCATCTTTGTGGTTGGTTTAATCAGGTGAAATTTTGCTCCAACTTGGAGTAACTTATACAAATTGTAAAAGTTGGAAGTTTTGGGTTTATTTTGCATATAAACAGAAAACCGTAGTCATGATTGACTGGAATCAAAATTTAAATCCAGTATAAAAAGTAATATTCACGGTCCATACAGTATATGCATGTATAAAGATGATATTGTCATTGAAATGCTGCCAGTTTATATCTAAACTATTGGTGGAGACTTGATTTAATTATCGGGATTTTCATTTCAAGTGGATGATACGTGTAGTCTATTGAGTATCTCGACATGGTAAAATATTTAAATGCTTGCTGTGGTCTCTAAAATAAGTAAATGATTCGGAATTAACCGAACATGAGCTATTATTTGCACTATATGTTGTTTTAATACATTTCGAGAGTTGTCAAAAATCTGACAAGTCAGCTATGAACATTACTCTTTAATTATGACAAACACTTTAGTTGCAGTAATGTGCGACGACATCAGGACGCAGTAGTTTCTTAAACTTCAACTACAATAATCATGAGGTCGCAGATTTGATGAAAAATCTGTTTCAGACGCCAGTTATTATTATTCTATACTAATATTATAAAGAGGAAACCTTTGTATTTTTGTAATGAATAGGCTCAAAAACTACTGGACCGATTTCAAAATTTCTTTTACCATTACTTAGAGGGATTCTTCCGAATCCGTATAGGCTACTTTTTATCCCGAAAATCCCGCGGAAATCGAAATTGCGCGGGTAAAACCGCGCGCAACAGCTAGTAAATAATAAAAAAAAATTATATTCTAGGTCCCCCCCCAATTCGTTACATGGCATAACTCATAACACAAGTTTTGCTTGCTTCGAGGATATGTATTTGTTTGGATTGTCTGGGGATTTTATATTACTATTATTTGTTTTAAAATACTCGTATTAAGAAATTCTTATTAATCAATTTAATTGTACTTATTTATTTGTTTACACTTCATTGTATGCCATTAATAAGTACAAAAAATAAGAAATACATAGTAACAATTTTGAAATACAATTGGCGGTCTTATCGCTGGAAAGCAATCTCTACCAGACAACCATGATATCCACTTATGTTTTAATATTATATTGTTAACTTTAAGATAAGTTGTGATAACGTGTACATTTGAATTATTTTCGACAATAACATGTGAGTAAAAGCCACTGTAAGCCCCGACTACACTGTTTAAAACAAGGCTTCAAACTAGGTGAGTTTTGTGTACAACTAATGCCAAGTTTCATCCACACTGTTGTAAGCGGCATTTCAAACAAGTTTGCAACCAAGGTCACGCTAAACCGACAAGGTCAAGCGCAATTTGATTGCAAACAGCCGTGTACACTGAGTCGTATTCGACATTGCATTTTCTTATTCTTAAGTCTCTCCAATGTCCAATTTTAGGACGTGAAACGTGACAGCCTCATACAAAAACTTTTTTTTCTCTTTCTGTCATGGCATTTAGAAACACTTAAAATAAGAGAATTCAATTTCGAATCGGTCCCAATGAATTCTCTTATTTTAAGTGCTTCTTAATGCCTTATCAGAAAGAGAAAAATATCCAAATGTGGCCAAATGGCGAATCGAGCACACGTTTGTAAACCAGCATTGCCTTGGTTTAAAGCCTTGTTTCAAAAGGTTCACAAAACATTTATGAAATAATTCTTCAACAGATCATATTTTGGGACACTGGGATGGGTAACTATGGTGCAGTTCTGATGGCCTACAGAATCCCTGGTGTCGAAGAAAATATGAATGACTTAAGGAACATGAACTCATCCAGATTCCGTTTCCAGCCAATGGAAGACGAAGAGGAAAAACAATGATCTTAGCACGGAAAACTTCGGCATTGCTACTACTTTATTTGCACCTAAATAAATGTAGACATCTGAAAAGAAGTTCTTATCATTTAATTATAAACCATGGCCCTATGATAAACAGTAAGCGGGGAGAAATATTCCTAGGGCGGAAAATTCCTCGCCGCGTATGGTTGGCTTAGAATAAACCTAAAAGGCTATTAAATAAAACACTTTTTAACCAGATTTATCGCGTATATTAACATTTTAAATTTTGACTCGACGTTTCGGTGTCTTTGCAGACCCCGTGGTCACGAGTGACTGAGGTGTCAAGCGTCGGATTGATAGATTGAAAAAGTTATACATCATCATCTCGAGCTGACAGTATCTTGAGTTTCAGGTCGTGCAGCTTGCTGGTTGTTAGATTTAATGTTTTTCAGGATAGGCTCCCATGTCGGTGATAGTTTTCAATCATCATCTCTATTGAAATTAGGGTGTTTTTTAATTTCAATCGCTTCTCTGATCATTCTAGAAATGTAATGCTTCTCTCTAGATAAAATTTTCACAGAGTCAAACCTTAAGTAGTGGTTGGGCTTGTCCATGGAATGCTCACAAACTGCAGACTTTGAAGCTCTTAAAATGTAAATATACGCGATAAATCCGGTTTAAAAGTGTTTTATTTATTTATTTATTTAATAATTTATGTACACACAAGGAAACTTAAATAGACAAACAATTAAATTGATAACAAGGTACAAAGGCAAAGCTTATTTCTAAAAGAAATTTCTACCAGCAAGCCTGAGGCTGGGAAATGAGAAAGAAAAAAAAAACAAATTAAGTGCGTACAACATACTAATATAGAAAAGATATATTACATACAATACATACATAAACATACATATATGTACATACAATATATACTTATAATTAAATATAAATACATAAAATATATAACAATAAACACGTGTTAAAATAATATCAATAAACGTTCTATAATATAATCGATTTTAAAGACCTATGTTTGGGAGAGATAATGTTCTCTAACTCTTCTTTTAAAAATATGTAGTGTATTAGTGTAGTAATTAATAGTGTATTATTTAATAGTATGAATCGCGAAAACTTAAGACAATATTAACCTAAAAGGCTTTTAACCGCTCAACTGCCTAAGCAGTGATCAGTGAAATGTCCTCAACTGCTTAAGCACTGATCAGTGCGCGAGCGACTAGAGACACTATTTGTTAAATTTTAGCCAATAAATACTCACAACAAAGTTCGAAATTTTTATTTATTTAACACGATATATGGATTAGATTAGGTGACTGGTAACAATATTTAGATACTAAAGGAGAGCACTCTGTACTTGATTCTGTTCATAATGATATAATAAAAGTAGGTACTTTATTTTTCACTAGATTAATCTAAAATAAATACAACTATGTTACTATTTACTTTACATACAACTGATTCGATCGCGGCAAGTGACCTGGCACGCGGATCACTGCTGCGTTGTTTAATGAACTCTTTAACTTTCGGTTAAGTTTACTCAGTAAATAATTCATTCTTTTTAATTATATTTTTTTCCTTTATGTATGATCTCAAACTATTACGTCCTTGAATTTCAAAAGTGACCCGCCAGTTCCCCTGTACAAAAGAAAATCGTGTTAAATACACTATTTATAACTCAATAACGGCCAAACTGATATGGCTGGTAGGTGAGGAGGTAGCTTAGAACCAGGAGAAGGACATTGGATACTTTATACAAATTAAATTAAATTCACAAATTTATTTAGCACAAAACTACAAACAAGACAACACAATAAAAATAACACATACAAAAAGCAAGATTAAAATAAAGAAAAATAATTGACACTGGAACAAAATTACACATTTAAAAAAAATATAAATATAAAGAAAAATAGCAATTAAGTATAATATAAAGTTATAAGATTTTTTTAAATACTCTACATAATATTAAAAGTTGTCCTGTACTGTAGTAAGCGTGTTAAATAGGACACATCTCAGCGTAATGCTGCAGCAAAAGCCACAGCGCTGATTTTCAGATGTGCCCTGGTGATGCGTGTGCTCGTCTGCGCAGCATTTACACTATACATTAATGAAATATGATAAACTTACTTAATAATGAATTTACACTCAATATACAATATGTAATACTATCTATACTTACATAAAATAAAAGCCTGTAAATAAATTAAATAAAATATATACATAAAAATATTAGTTTCAATTAATTTTGGTATGTTGAAACAACTCGTACCCCACTCGGTATTATTAATTGGTGTTGTAATAAATGCCTCTTAAGTGATGTTTTAAAGGATTGCAATGAACCGAGTTTTCGAATGGGTGGTGGTATGTTGTTCCAACATTTGGTGGCCGAGTATCTAAAACTACCACGGAAGGCAGTGGTTCGGTGCCAAGGCATATTATGAGGTCTGCTCAAAACTCGACAGTCCCTACTTTTAGCGCGCCACTCTAGTTTACCTAAGAGATATTCGGGGCAGCCAGTTCTAATCACACCAAACAGTAGGGAGGCCAAATGTAACTCCCGGCGTAAGGCCATTTTAAGCAGACCCGCGTTGTTAAGAAAGGGGGTAACATGTGTTCGGGGAGGGATCTTAAAGCAGTACCGAGCACAAGCATTCTGCACTCTCTATAAAAGACGATCGGTGCGTGCAAGAAGACGTGGGCCATACACCAGGCTACCGTATGTCAACTTAGATAGTATTAGCGCCTCACACAACTTAACACGCAACTCAACATTGAGAAAATCCCGAATTTTATACAGTACATGAAGCCTATAAAAACAATTTTTGACAGTTTCCACTACATGCTGCTCAAAGCGCAACTGTTCATCAATGAGCACCCCTAAATTGCGAGCTATTGGCACACGTTCCACTTGTTCACCTTTTATGTACACCAAAGGATCTTGAGCCGATATATTTAGTACTTGGGTTGGAGATCCAAAGACCATCTTATGAAAACGGCCCAATCTGAGATAGACTGTCCATACATTCTACATAAATTGTTTATTAATGTACCCAATAGGCGTTCTCGGATAAGTAACCTGCTCTATGCTCCGTTTGCCCGTACAAACTATCGCAAAAACTCATTTCTGATAAGATCAGTTGATACATTCAACAAATACCATGACTCCGAAATCGATCTTTTTAACACCACACCTACTAAATTAAAAAATATTTTGGTGAAGAAGTTGTTTATTTAAGTTTGCTATCGTGTGGCATAAGGTTAGAAGCATATTGTCATAGCCTAGATAATGCTGTTATTATTGTTATTTTTCGTTATATAATTTCCTTTTTTTTTATTTTTTCTTTCGTGTATGTAACCATTTTTTTTTTCTCTATCTCCAAATGTATATGCGGAGGCTTGTTAATGGCTTACTCAACATTATATGTTAAACCTAGTTTTTAAGTAAAAGCTGTTGGCCACCCAAATAATATAAAATAAAATAAAATAAAATAAAATAAACATAAAATTCGAATCAATATTTTAAAAATATAAAATCACTTAACAATAAGCCAAGCACTTCTCTGGCGGCCATTTGCAATATACGTCAATTTTTTTTCTGCGGACACTCGCTACTCGCTAGTGGCGCTTCAAACAGGCACAAAAAAATAGCTATCAAACTTACGGAACAGCCAGTCAGTGGTAAATATAGAGGTCAGTGGGCACATCCAACTGGAGCTTGGTATACACCCACAGGGTTCCATATTAGGGCCCCTTCTTTTCACATTATACACAGCTGACATCTGCTCAGTTATTCACCATTGTCAGTATCACATGTATGCAGATGATACGCAATTATACATATCATTTGATCCTAATGACACAAAAACGGCAGTGGATAAAATTAACAAGATTTAGCCAGAATTGTTGCATGGTCGGAATCTAACGCACTTGTTTCTTAACCCAAAAAAATCAAAATTCATGGTCTTTGGATCTCCAACCCAAGTACTAAATATATCGGCTCAAGATCCTTTGGTGTACATAAAAGGTGAACAAGTGGAACGTGTGCCAATAGCTCGCAATTTAGGGGTGCTCATTGATGAACAGTTGCGCTTTGAGCAGCATGTAGTGGAAACTGTCAAAAATTGTTTTTATAGGCTTCATGTACTGTATAAAATTCGGGATTTTCTCAATGTTGAGTTGCGTGTTAAGTTGTGTGAGGCGCTAATACTATCTAAGTTGACATACGGTAGCCTGGTGTATGGCCCACGTCTTCTTGCACGCACCGATCGTCTTTTATAGAGAGTGCAGAATGCTTGTGCTCGGTACTGCTTTAAGATCCCTCCCCGAACACATGTTACCCCCTTTCTTAACAACGCGGGTCTGCTTAAAATGGCCTTACGCCGGGAGTTACATTTGGCCTCCCTACTGTTTGGTGTGATTAGAACTGGCTGCCCCGAATATCTCTTAGGTAAACTAGAGTGGCGCGCTAAAAGTAGGGACTGTCGAGTTTTGAGCAGACCTCATAATATGCCTTGGCACCGAACCACTGCCTTCCGTGGTAGTTTTAGATACTCGGCCACCAAATGTTGGAACAACATACCACCACCCATTCGAAAACTCGGTTCATTGCAATC
>OX101748.1:1494841-1689088 GCA_944452665.1 Stenoptilia bipunctidactyla | reverse complement strand
CACTTGAACAGTATTCTAAGTTGCTACGAACTAATGATATATACAGGGTTTTAAACGGAACGATACTTTTGAACTGTTTGCAGTTTCTCCATATAAACCCGAGCATTTTAAGCGATTTGCTAATGATAAGTTCAAGGTGAGGCTTAAATGTGAGTTTCGAGTCTAACATAACCCCTAGATCTCTGATTGTTGAGACTTCCTCGAGTACAACGCCATCGATGTAGTACGAACTATGCAGATAACTTCTCTTTTTTGTGAATTTGATATGCTTACATTTGCTTATGTTCAACGGTAACCGGTTTCTCAAAGTGCACATGGATATACGATTTAGGTCGTCTTGTAAAAGCCTCGAATCAGCCTCGTTTTTTATTATTTTAGAAATTTTTAAATCATCAGCAAAAAGGTAGAATTTTGAGTGATAGATTTCTTTCGCTAAATCATTAATAAAGACTAGGAACAAGAGCGGCCCTAGGTGGGAACCCTGTGGGGACACCAGACGTTGCTTCATAAAGGTTTGATTCGTGCCCACACACAACTACCTTTTGAAACGCGGGCTCAAGTAGGAGCGTACCCAAGACAGCAGCCTTGCCATGTATTCCAAAGCTACCCAATTTTAATATAAGTAACTCATGATCGACTCTATCGAAAGCCTTACTTATATCTGTGTAAATAGCATCAACTTGTTGCCCGTTATCAATGGATATGGAGATATCATTTAAGTAGCAGATAAGGTTGGTGGTTGTTGACATACTGGATCGGAATCCGTGCTGCTCATCTGTCAAATAGATTTTAAAATGACTAGTAAATACGGAGCAAATTATGGACTCTAATATTTTTCCTAAAGTTGATAATTTAGAGATTGGTCTGTAAGACGATATGGTCATTAATATTAGAGCTGCCCTTTGGAATCGGAACAACATGAGCCACTTTCCAAACGCTTGGAAAACTACCTTCACACAAGGATGCATTAAATAAGAAGCTGAGAGGACGTAAAAGGCCATCTGCACAGTTTATGACGAAAACTGCGGGAATCTGATCAGGACCTGCACTTTGATCTTTTTTAAGTTTTTAATTGCCCGAGCGATACTGTCTTCTGTAATTTTCAGATGACCAAAATTAACAGTACTGTCGTTCAAATCTAGGGAATCATTATTAAATGTTGGCGTCGAGCTATTACTTGAGTAAACAGTGGAGAATTGACGGGCAAAAGCATTGCATATATCGACTGGTGTTGAGTAATGATAAGATCCTAAATGCATGTCATGGGGCATCGAAGATTTGTTTTTTCTTTTGGATGCAATGTATGACCAGAATAATTTCATGTTTTTATTAGCAATTGCGAGTTCAATATTTTTCAGGTACAGTTTATAGCAGGCTTTAATTTTGAAATGGCATCTACTGCGAGCCTCATTAAATTCAAATTCGTCTAAGGGGTTTTTATATGTTTTATATTTGATGCGATATCTATTTTTCTCTTTTATTAAATCATAAGTATACCACACTGGATATTTCTTTCGAGAGCTTTTACATTTCGGAACAAATTTTTCTACTAAATTTTGAATGACGGCATAAAATTTACTGGCCATACTATTAATATCTGAAGAATCTTTGAAAACGGTGACCCAATCGATATCTCGCAATTCATCGTTAATCTTAGCATAGTCTGCTGCAAAAAAGTTTGGCTTATTGGGTATATTCTTTGTCAAAAACTTAAACGAAGGAAAACTTTGAATTATCTGCAGGCAGGGTGGTGGGGATCCAATTTAGTTAAAAGATTATGAGTTTGTTCTACTTTGGTATTTTGTTTAGTGCTGAAAACCAAGTCAAGTAGCCTACCATTATGGTTAGTGATCAGGTTGAACTGAGAAAGATTATTAAGAGCTTGAAAGTCGAACAATATTTGGCTTAAAGCCCTACTACAAGTAACCGGAGCAGCCCTAGTAGAGCCACACTCACGCTCAGGATCAAGATACCAATTTAGGTGACTTATATTAAAGTCTCCGATCAGCAGAGTCTCGTCGCACTCTTCGAACAAGGCTATTTGATCAGATATTTTGGAAAAAAGGAGGTCGAGTTTTTCGGTAAACACCGGAGGAGGAAGGTAAGTAGCACATATGTTTAATCTTTTACAATTCCTTTTACTTGATAATGGTATTATTGTAACCCACAAAATTTCTATGTTTTCGTGAAAACACGACGTGGAGGCATATGAATTGATTTTATTTGAAACGGCGATCAAGACACCTCCGCCATCAGATTTATTACTATTTGAGGAACTACGATCTGCTCTATATAACCTGTAGTAATCATTTAACACCTCTGTATCAGAGATACTGTTGTATCTAACCATGTTTCAGTGAGTACTATAATTTCATGATCACAGTTTAGACTATTTAAATATAGACTAGATAATTTGCCACGGATACTCCGACAGTTTTGATAGTAAATACTTAACGAAGTCATGAGAAATCTATTAAATTTGTAAACATGCTTAGTAAAAAATAAAAATTAATCTTTAAGAGCTAGAAGTGATTCGCAAGATTTTACCCATACCGCAGGAGACAAATCGTCTTTTCTCAAAAGAATTCTGCCATTACGTACCCATAAGTATTTGTACCCTTTTTCGTTCTTAAATTTTCTCGCCTGAGCTTGTAGCAAACGATTGCTGGGTGATAAATGTTCTACGACGTATATCTGTTGTTTGTCGTCTCCCAAGCCAAAATCTGTAGAATTAAGCTTGTTTTTAGGATAAGCTTTATTATATTTCAAACAAGCGGCAAGCAGAGAATCTCTCATTCGGGGTGATGGAAATTTTACTATAATATTCTTAGGACGACTTGACTGTGGGTTAGATTTTGCTACTCTTGTGCAGACTAATATGTCTTTCTCTTGTATGGGGTATTTAACTGTGCTACCTAGTTTGATAACTGTTGCAACCAAGTTCTCATTTTTATGCTCAGGTAAGCATTGTATTTCTATATTCGAGTCGCGAGCTTGCTGCTCGATTGCCGATAATCTGGAGTTCAGGCTCGAAATAGTTTCATGAAGTTTGACATTTTCGGCTTTGAGAGCAATCGTATCAGCACGCATTTTAGATACATCCTGGACTAGGCTATCAAATTTAGCTGACATGAACCCAAGTGACTCCATTATTTCAGGAATTTTTTCAAGGTTCTTACTCCAAGTTTCAAGCATTGACTGCATCTCTTTCTGAGTATTTTGCATTGAATCGAGTCTTGCTGATGTAAGGCTTTCAAGATTTGAGAATCGCGAATCAAGTAGCTGCTGAATTGGCGAAGATTGTTTTTCAGCATTATCGGTGTGTTCGGTATTTTTGACCGGTGTTTCATCACTTCTTCTAGCAGGAACTTTACATTCCGGGCACTTCCAAGATACTTTCGCTTTGGATGACATCTTCGAATAATTTTCTTTCGACATTTTCACACAGAGATAGTGATAGGTTTTAGTGCAATTAGTGCAAGTTATTTTATCTATGACGCTAATTAGCTGGTAACATCCTGCGCATGAACTCATTGTTACACTTTATTTATCGGAATAAAATTAATTGAGTAAATCGAAATGTAGTCTGACGAAAAGTAATGTACGTCGAACACTAACGCGCAATGTACTGCAAAGTGCGTCTACGCATCAAGCTGCTTCTACTCTGTGGTATTTAACAGGCGTATTGACAGTATTTGACAGGTGATGATTGTTTATTTTTGTTGAGGTTAATTTAGCACTTCATTTTTGTTCCATAACACCAAATTCATACTTAAAAACACACACGGACACTTCAAATTGGAAGAAAACTATGCTTCAACACTGACTGTTTGAATTAAACACTGAATTTAATTATTTAAAGTGGGAGTTGTTTGCAAGACGTCAAGTTAATTTGGTGGGTGGTTTGAGAAAAAAATCTGTGATCCGTCAGACTCGGCATACCTTTGTTACCCAGGTTACATCCTGGAGTCCAAATTCCACCCGCATGGGGTGTGCATGTATGCCAGTGACAAGATCTGTTGTCAGCGTCTCCGTTACTTAGAAGTGCCCGACCTTTCAGTTATATGGGTTCACATAGATACCGACCTAGACCAAATGGTATACGCTGGTATTTATCGGTCACACAGCGGAGATCGGGAGACAACAAGGCTTATGGACTATCTCAGCAGTACAGTGGACAAGGTTCAGCAACGTTTTCCCACAGCGCAGTTGGTGTTCCTGCGGGATTTTAACGCACACCACGGACAGTGGTTATACCCGTTTCAGGACACTGACCATGCTGGTAGTGAGGCTTTTAAGTTTTTGCTCACTCATGGCCTCTCTCAGCTTGTTGACGAGCCTACGCGCATCTCAGACGTTGCTGGCCACACTGCTTACTGCCTGGACCTTCTGCTGACAACCGATCCCGACAGATATTCGGTGTCCGTCACTGCACCCTTAGGGACATCCGATCACTGTCTGGTGAAATCTGTATCGCAGTACTCGCCACCTGACACCCGACCAAGTGATTCTAGGCGAGTATGGCGTTACAAGTCGGCAGATTGGGATGAAATGCGACATTTCTTCGCATCTTATCCATGGCGGCAAGCTTGTTTTACATCAACCGATCCATCGTGCTGCGCTGATGCAGTCTCAAGTGTGATAGGTCAAGCAATGGAGTTCTTCATTCCCTACGCTGATCTATCCCTTGAAACCAAAGCTCGCCCATGGTTTAGTGCTGAATGCTCTTCCGCTGAAAAGCGTAAGCGAGAAGCGTACAAAGCCTGGGCAACCGCTCGCAGAAGCAAAGCCGATGACTCGCATGAACACAAGAAGAGGTACAATGCTGCCGCCAAGTCCTGCAAGAAGGTGATCAAAAGAGCTCGTTTTGCCCACACAGGCTGTATTGGAGACAGAATAGCGTCACACCCCTCGGGAAGCAAAGCTTTCTGGTCCCTCGCCAAGTCGGTCGAAACGAACTTTGGTCGCCCATCGCTGCTGCCACTGCGGAAACCTGACGTTTCTCTGGCCCACACCGCTGAGGAAAAGGCGGATTTATTTACCAGTATCTTTGCGAAAAATTCTCCTCGAGATAGCCAAGGAAAAATCCCACCCCAATTACCTCAGTTCGGTCCTACAATGGGTACCGTTCATATTCGTCAAAAGGAGGTTCTTAAATGCTTGCTGCACCTAGACGAGAATAAGGCTAGCGGTCCAGATGGTATTCCTGCAGTGGTGTTGAAACGCTGCGCAGCTGAGTTGTCTCCCGTTTTGACGCGTCTCTATAGACTTTCTTTGGAATCTGGTAAAGTCCCCAAATCCTGGAAGCTGGCTAACGTACAACCAGTACCGATGAAGGGAAGCCGTGCTGATCCTGTCAACTATCGACCAATCTCAATCACTTCCATACTTTGCAAAGTCATGGAACGTGTATTGAACAATCGACTCCTGCCATACCTCGAGACCAACGAGCTCCTAAGCGACAGCCAATATGGTTTCCACAGTGTACGCTCGACCGGCGATCTTCTCGTGTATGCCACACACTTATGGAGTGAGGCTTTGGAGGGTCATGGTGAAGCAATAGCTGTTTCCTTAGACGTATCCAAGGCCTTTGACAGGGTCTGGCATGATGGTCTCTTAAGCAAGCTTCCAGCATATGGCATACCGACCGGGCTCTGCGACTGGATATCTGATTTTTTGAGGGAACGGTCGATTCGAGTAGTTTTAGACAGCTACTCCTCTGACCTAATGGCGATTTATGCCGGGGTACCTCAGGGATCTGTTCTCTCTGCAACTTTATTCTTGCTGCACATTAATGACCTCCTAACACCAGGCATTATTGGATATGCTAATGACAGCACTGTTGTTGAGAGATATATATCCAATGCGCGAACGAGCGCCCATGAAATCCAGGTTTTGAGAAGGTCTATGATTGAGCGCGTTGATTCGACCTTGCGGAATGTGTCCGATTGGGGCGAATCTAACCTGGTCAAATTCAACGCCTCTAAAACACAAGCGTGTCTATTCTCCGCAAAAAAGAGCACTCTTACTTTTAAGCCCACTTTCCAGAATGTGTCTGTTACCATCACCGACCAACTAGGGCTTTTGGGCGTCACCATAACGTCCAAATTAAACTTCGGTCAACAAATTGAGTCTATGGCAAAAACGGCTTCAAAAAAATTGGGTATCATCTCGAAGGTCCGGCGGTACTTCAGCCTTGAACGGCTGCTGAACTTAAACACAGCCCAAGTGAGGTCGTGCATGGAGTACTGTAGTCACCTTTGGGATGGTTCTGCCAAATACCAGCTTGAAGCGCTAGACTCTGTTGACCGAAGAGCCCGTAAAATCATAAATAACAACAACCTTACAAATAAAAAATTGCAGATGCTGGAGCATCGTCGTAAGGTTGCTTGTTTGACAGTATTTTATCGGCTACATTTTGGTGAGTGTGCGAGTGCTCTTTTTGACCAAATTGAACCCACCTCTTTTTACCACCGGACTACCAGACGCAGACAGAACTTCCATCCCTATATCGTGGATTTACCAAGAAGTCGAACACAACGCTTCGATAGTTCCTTTTTGGTACGGATTGCCAAGGCGTGGAACAATCTGCCAGCGTCTGTTTTTCCTGACCACTACAGTCTTGGAACTTTTAAGTGTCGAGTGAATAGGTTTCTCGTGGATAGACGTGTAACACCATAGTCTTCATGCACACTTTCCATCAGGTGACATGGAAGAAGACAAACGTCCTATCCTTACAATATAAAAAAAAAAACCGAGTAATCACCACAAAAAGTAATCACCACAAATATTAGTTTAATCTATACTAATACTAGCTGACCCGGCGAACTTCGTACCGCCTAACAGTCAATGAATGTCGTGTTACTTTTTAGCTGAACTAATTTGGGCTTTGATGAACGTAAAACAATGACACAAAATAATATATTTATATAGATAGAAACAAAAAAGTATTTTATTATGATGAATGATGATGAAAACATACATACAGAATGAGAATAAAAATAAAAAATAATTTAGTACTTCAAACTCATGTCAGAAAAAAATGATTGAAATCTATGTTGTGCAGATTGGGAAAAAAAACTCGGATTAATTCATTAATAGGATTTTCATTCAAGCACTTTGTGGTAAACGACATTCTTTGTTTTTTGGTCAGGCGCAAGAACAAATAAAGCGGATGGTTTGCCGACACGTGAGCATGCCACGTACAATTGACCATGAGAAAAACATGCATTTTCTAGATTGAGTCCACAAATAGTTAAGGATTGGCCCTGTGATTTGTTGATCGTCTTGGCGATGAGGCAAGATGAATCGGGAATTGAATTCATTTAAACTCAAAGGGCAAATCCGTTAGGATCATCGGAATCCTTGGGATAAGAACTTCCCCATCTTTAAGTTTTCCTTTGAGTATCGACGCGTGAATCACATTGATCATCAGTTTTCTTATCACCAAACGCGTTCCATTACACAGTTTTGGTTGGTTTAAATTTCTAAGCATGATGACTACCAAGCCAACTTAAAGTTTAAAATTGTGCGGTGGTAAACCAGGCACATCCAAGGAGTTTAAAAATTCAGCTGGATAATTAGTGGCTTCTTCGTCGTTTGTTACACAGCACAGTCGATAGATTTGAATGAATACAGAGTACCTACGATTTGATTTTGAATTATAAAATTGAGGTCATCTACATCTTTATTTTTAGAGGCCAAAATTGCTCGCTCACTTAATTATTTAGTATTTTTGTGGTTAGCAATGATATCCGGGAATACTTTGTTGATAAGCTCGTCTTTTGATGATACGAAATTGCAAAAATTTGGAGGAAAGGAAATCAAACCGCTCGATTTGTCAACAGGAACAGGCCATTACCGATAGTCAGCAATTGCTTCGAGAAATCATCAGCAGATAGATCGTTCAACAATGCAACTCTCATATTTACAGACAGTTGAAGTTTCTTTACATATCGCCACAGATTTGATGCTTTGAGGCCAGCGTTTATTTCGTCGGCAGCAGTAGATCTTGGAATAACTGGTAGTGTTTGTCGGAAATCGCCAGATAGTAAAATCATTGCAACACCAAACCATCTCGAGTCATTGCGCAGATCTTTTAATGTTCGGTCTAGTGCTTCCAATGCGCATTTGTGCGCCATTGCTCGCTCACTTAATTATTTAGTATTTTTGTGGTTAGCAATGATATCCGGGAATACTTTGTTGATAAGCTCGTCTTTTGATGATACGAAATTGCAAAAATTTGGAGGAAAGGAAATCAAACCGCTCGATTTGTCAACAGGAACAGGCCATTACCGATAGTCAGCAATTGCTTCGAGAAATCATCAGCAGATAGATCGTTCAACAATGCAACTCTCATATTTACAGACAGTTGAAGTTTCTTTACATATCGCCACAGATTTGATGCTTTGAGGCCAGCGTTTATTTCGTCGGCAGCAGTAGATCTTGGAATAACTGGTAGTGTTTGTCGGAAATCGCCAGATAGTAAAATCATTGCACCACCAAACCATCTCGAGTCATTGCGCAGATCTTTTAATGTTCGGTCTAGTGCTTCCAATGCGCATTTGTGCGCCATTGTTCATTCGTCCTATATGATGATTTTTGATGCTACTAAAACTTTGGCCATTGCGGAGTGTTTCGAAATGTTACATGTCGGTTGTTCAGTAGTTTGAAGGTTTAATGGTAATTTTAACGCTGAGTGAGCCGTATGGCATCCGTCTAACAATGGCCGCTATTCCAGAAGAAGCAATTGCTACCGCAATTTCGGATCTCGCACGTACAGTGGCCAAAATCAATGACATGAGGAATGTCGTCCCAGTTCCACCGGGGGCATCCAAAAAAATAAGCCGCCATTTCCATAATAAATTGCATTAATCAGTGTATCATAGACTTCCCTCTGCTTAGGATTCAACAGAGGTACATTCGTTTGAACTGATTGGATTAGTTCATGTGGATCATATTCACGTTCACGTTTCAATTCTCTATTAAATGCGTCATTCATTCCGCGATCTGGCGCTGGCATTCCTAACCTAACTAACAAACTGCCGCACATGAGGTAACACATATCTTCGATCAAGAGCAAGTCTGGTTATGGATCTCCCATTATCATCGGGCGATCGACGCCGATACAATGGATAACCATCGTTGCCTGTAATGGTCTCTGCCGTCAATTTTCGTGGATACCGTTTGGAACACTTGCCGTCGACCATGCACGGTAATTGTCGGTTGATAGTGTCACACGGTCCATGAATCATATTCGTGACTACAACATCATGTAGGTCTGGATCGGTTTCAGGAGCAGGAATATCCGCACATATGATGTCATCTATTTGATCTGGCCGAATTCTTTCGACTAACCAAATCAGAACGTGAGCATGCGGTAGGCCTCGTTTTTGCCATTCGATTGAATACATTCAGCATCGAGTATTCCCAAAGACGTGTTGCTTAACAATGTAATTCATTAGTGACCGAATTTTTTGCCTGAAAACACATTCGGTGATGTCGTGTCGATCACTTGATTTTATTCCCTAAATTCCGTTCCTTTCCGATGATTTTATGTTTTTACTGTAGAATAAATCTTAGGTATTATTTTCGGGAATTGAAAATTAAATAATTAAAAAATAATTTTCGAAAATTAATGTCTAAAACAAACAAATATAACAGTACCTGAACTTTGTAGACATTTTACAAAAAATAAATTTCTTGACGCACACATGATGTCTTCAGAAAAAAATAAAGTTGTAGCTTAAAAGTCTCAGCAGCCAGGCCATAAGCTCCAAAAAAAAAATAGTTGTTACTCTATTTGACAGGATTGGACAACAAATGTTTGACATGTAATAAACAAAGCATCTATTGAAATCATGGTAGGTAGTAATTGAAATGATTAAGTATTCATTACACATATTGAGTTTTCATTGTTTTTAAGATGTATTCTGCTATTCGGGACGGAAACAAATCCAACAAATTAAAAACCATGGCAATCGGTCCAGCCGTTCTCGAGTTATAAGTGTTGTAACAAACACGACTTTCTTTTATATATATAGATATAAAGCTGAAGAGTTTGTTTTTTTTTGTTTTTTTGTTTGAACACGCTAATCTCAGAAACTACAAGTGGGATTTGAAAAATTATTTTTGCGTTTGATAGCCCAACTCTTGAGAAAGGTTATAGGCTATATTTTATCCCGAAATTCTCACGGGATCAAAAGTTACGAGGGTAAAACCGCGCGCGGTGGCTAGTTGGTATATAAAGCTGAAGAGTTTTTTTTGTTTGTTTGCTTGAACGCGCTTTTCTCTGAAACTACAAGTGGGATTTGAAAAATTCTTTTTGCAACTCTTGAGCCAACTCTTGAGAAAGTTGTATCCTGAAATTCCCACGGGATCAAAAGTTACGCGGGTAAAACCGCGCGCGGTGGCTAGTTTTATTATAATAAGCAAACTAATCCTCACTTTTTGTACACGTTTGAGGATTAGGCATAAACAGACGCAGACAGAATAAATTCCAGTTTTTTTTTCGGTTTAGTTGCCAGAATTCTGTTCAAAATCACATATTAATTATTTTATGTGGAACACTTAGGGATTTACAAATGGAAACTTCTGTTGTTACAAAATCGCAACAAAAATAATGTACGTGTAAAAAATTGCTGATATCAACGTATAATATACATCAGGTCAGAGCCTGAGGAAACTTTCGTTAGAAATAATATCAATAAAAGGAGAGGATTTTGTTTTATTTTATCGGCCGCTTTCTTGGCACTTTATACCAATAGGCCTTAATTTATATCGCATAATTGTTTCATCTGCAGATATTTGTCAATATCTTTTAACAATAAAACGTACAAAAATAGTCTATTCATTATCTGGTTTTCATATCACAACCTCCGCTTCGTTTGGGTTATGTGGGTATACTGCATAGAGAAATATTATACTTGGTATACCGAATGAAATTTGTATTATGCAAATAAACGAAAGACTGTTTATTTTTAGTATACGGTTTTCGTTTGTTTTCGAAATTTTCATGTTTTTGCAACTCGTCTGTTTGCGAGTTGCAAATAAATTTCAAACCTTAATACATGTTCTATATTATACCTACGGCTATTGTAAAACCTTTCCACATAACGACTTCAGTAACCAACGTAATGATCGAGTATATAAAACTTTACAGAGCAATTAAATCTGCAGTTATACATTCAGACATTTATTATTAATATTCTATCGTCGATTATGCAGAAAATAAATTAGTACGATGTATGAGCAAAGGCTTGATCACCATAAATCTGATCACTTCCGAAACCCATCACGACAATGAATGAATTCATAATTAAGTATGAATATGCTGTCCTTAGTATGCGAATAATATTTATTTCCTTTTAAAAAAATACCTACCCTTTTTTAAAAAAATGGTTTCTATAAATTATGCTTAGGACGTAAAAAAACTTTGGCCGGTGACTACAAATCAACTCTGTATATCAATCGCTAAAATCCTCGTAAGTTCATAAGTTGAATACTTAAAGCAGGTAAGGACTCTTTTATTTTGATTGAACGGAAGAGTAACATGGTAAAATTATCCTTAAAGTAAATCATAACTTCAAAACTGCTTCCGAAAATTATTAAAATAAACCACCTGGGCTTAAGGATATTAATGCTACCCGGTTAGTAAGCTTCAAATGATACAACGAACCTTTTTTCAACAGACATGTTTCAGTGTCGCGGGATAAGAAAAGCTCACTGGATGCTTTCCTTGTGCTTCGGATGAAAGGGATTCTGAATGCAAAACACCCCTCTTTAAATCCTGCTTCGCTGCTATTTTGTTGCAACTACGTCATTTTTATGATTGCGCCATTTGAACGTTGCAATGGTTTTCTCTTTGGTAGCAATTTCATTAACAAATAAATTATTTTCGGTCTTATGTTTTCGCGATCTATACTTTTTAAATTAAACGAGAGTCTATCGTGACCACGGTGACTTCAAAGACACCGAATTGTTGGGTTAAAGTTTAAAATACGATAAATTCGGTTAAAGAGTGATTTATTTAACTACTTTCGGTTTAAATTACCATTCCATGACACTTTTTTGTGAAGATATTTTTTCATGAGTTTAGGTGTATAACAATAAATTATAAGTATACATTTAAAATAAATCTATCAGTAATTATATCCGTCGACTAAACTAAAAATCTCACAGTACGCTTAGTTTGTACTAGATGGCGCTGTTTGAATTAATATTCTTCATTTATTTATTATTAAGGTCGATTTCACTTGATTTCATGGTGAGTCTCTTCGCCAATCTCGCACGATAAAAAAAAATAGAAAAATTATTTCTATTTTGAACGACTGATCGATACTAGCATGCTTATTAAGCAAACCTGTTTAGTCCCCTTACACCCACGCCGCTGCTTGACATTAGAATGTTAATTTTGAGCAACATTCCGACACATGCTACTACGTTAAATTAAAGCATGCTTTCGTACTTGAAGTGAGCATAAGTGATCGGGTGAATCAAAATCACTCTTACGGCAGTGGCGCGATGCATGTGTCCGCATCGGGCGGCAGCTGCGCCTTCCCGGGGTGGGTCCTATCGGTACCTTTCTGATGAGCAGAGTGGACCGATGAGGACACAGAGGCGGCGAGCTCAGGTCGTGCTTCGGTCTTAGATTGCTTCGTCCGGGCCGTCGTATTGGGTTACGCCCCTTGGGCGGTCGGGGACGTGTTAGCACTTTTTTTTTCAGACAAAAAAAAGAGATCAGGATACAATAGTTCTACTCTCTCTAAATAAGGGCGTCATGTAGGGGAATGTATTCAAATGACCTCTTCTTTTAGTAGAATCATAAACATATAAGTAAGTGAGCAGTCTTGCATTCTTCTTCACAATAGTATTAAGTTTGAAAATAATGTTTTTTTTAAACTTAAGTTGAAAAAAAATATTTAACTGGATTTACCCAAGTAGATTTTCTAAATTAAGAACGTAAAATGATATTATAATTACATGATAACATGCTGATGAAACAAGTGAATATGTTTATGAATTACTGCTGGCAATTTTCTGACCCGTTTTCTGGCAGTCATGTGGCTTTTACCTGTTAATTTGTCAGCCTCTAGAATTTTCTCTAATCTAAGCTCTCATGACAGCAAATATATTCGAAGCGCAAAAGTATAGTAAAAAAACCCAGGAGAGAGTAAACTCTGTTATTGTACAGACTTCTTCCGTAGGTCTCTTGGTAACTTTTACTTTGGTTGACATTTACATGTAATTGAATTCAAGTGACACTTCGACCCACGCGTGGATCCATCGCCACGCCACGAGACGGCGCAGCGCAGTGCCGTACAGCACACGTACTAAAATAACAGTTTTTGGCTTGATATGGACTGCAAAATACGTATCCTGCTCCTGTTGCTGTTGAGATGATGAATGAAACAAAAACAAAAAAAATATTGGGTACTTAAATCCATACTGCACAGATAATTTTAAGAATAAATATGAAGCGCCGAGTGGTGCACGACGCCATGATACAGTGCGGCAACAGCGCCTTGCCTTTATACGTTTAAAACTAAGGTTTATATGAAAATGACACTCAAATGTTGCTCATTTTGCTTTTCAGCTTTTATTTGCATAACTAGTTTCGAATGTGTCCAACTAGTTCTTGACTCCAATGGAGTCATTCTTCAGGAGCAAGGCTAGGTGATGGTGTGTAAAATCCGCTTACTAAACAATAGTTGTGAGTTATCTAACACCTAATATATAAAATTCTCGTGTCACAGTTTTCGTTGCCATACTCCTCCGAAACGGCTTGACCGATTTTGATGAAATTTTTTGTGCTTATCCGGTATCTATGAGAATTGGCCAACATCTATTTTTATTTTTTATTTTTATTTATATGGCAAAACAACGTTTGCCGGGTCAGCTAGTTATTTATAATTTTTACAAAATTCCAAAAGCCATCGTTGGTTTAAATAACTAAAAATATACTAAATAAAATATTTTATTCCGTAGGTACTTTTTTTAGCATACTACATACATACATACATAACTTCACGCCTATATCCCTTATGGAGTAGGCAGAACACCAGAGGCTATCAAACCATCTGATGTCACGTTTGACGAATTCGGAGGTATTATAAAGATGGATAGAGACTATTACAGTGACAGGGGGTCAGCCTATCGCCCGTAAAAACGCTAACAAAACCTCTGTCCCTTAACCGACTTTTACAGTATGCCCGGGAAGAGAAGCAGCTGGCACATTCTATGTTTTTCTTTCGCTCCCAGTTCAAAAATAACTTTTTAAGTTATTTACCATTAAAATATAATTGCAGGTTTATTTTATTTATAATGAGAGGGTAGGATTACTAATAAGAAATGTAGAGATGGTTCAGCTTAGAATAGTCTTATCAACCGTAGGTATCACAAAACATGAGTTTCACTATACCCGTCTGCCTTCTTCACTCACCGTAATATTAAGGTCAATCGCAAAAAGGAAATCTACAAAGTTTGTTTGTTCTCTTTTGTTAGATTGAGATTATCTTCGAAACTTTAAATGCGATTTTTGTGTCTGAGCATAAATTTATTTAGAGAAGCATACTTTGGTGTCCGTAGGCCCCCGCAAGGTGGACCGACGATCTGAGAAGGTCACCGGTAAACGCTGAATGAGGGCGACACGGCACCGAGTGACGACGTGGAGAATCTTAGGTAAGGCCTTTGTCCTGCCTGATGATGATCATAATGATGATGAATAAGCTTTATGTCATCAATCGGATATTGACAGTTAAGGAGCAAAACTGAACACAAAGTTCATTCTTTAGTAGGTATTACGAGGCCAAGGTTATATTATGACGAATTTCTAGTTTAGGAATAAAAACATCGACTCCTAAAAAATCAAAAATCAAAAAGTATTATTCATCTTAGGAATTTCACAAAACACTTGATGAAGTCAGTCATCACATACTTCGGCTTTAACTAGTTGTTGATAGTTGTTGAATAAGATATTACATTAGACTAAGAGACAAAAAGCCGGTGGAAAAAAACTCTTGGCACTCTTTTTCAGTCAGAATTATCAGATTAATACAGATAGGTACAGTACAAATTGACCGTGACATGAAAAAACAACAAACACAAGACAGCTAATTGTGAGAGCCAATGTCATGCCACAACCAAATTGCTTACATAGTAGGTGCAATGAGTTATAGATGCACAATACGAATATGACAAACTGGGACCAGAGTATTTGAACAATGCTGAAGTTGAACCTATGCTCCTATGCTAGACGATCTGGGTTTGAATCCTGATTGGGGTGGATTTTCGTATGATAGATGCACATATAAATATATTCAGCGAATTGACGTAAGTAACGGAAAATTAACCATTTTTATTGATTTTGAGTCGTCGTTATTACAACACAATTACAAACACCAGGATTGCAGCGGCAGATGTTCATGACTAAGATAGCTTAAATTTTTTTATTCAATATGAAACGTTGACACGTAAAAGTAACAATACAGTCAGAAAAAGCAAACGCAGGCAGTTTGTTCCACACTTTGGCAACTTGAACCAAAAATGTATTATTTTAAATGCGCATTGTTTGAATTTTTGGTAAATCTACCTTTTAGAGATGCAAGTTTAGTCCGAGTCTTGTAGTCCGGTTTTGACAATATGCGAGTTCATTTCGTAAAAAAAAATCTATCTTGCTAATATCAATAACACAAGTTCTTAAAGAAGTTTTATTTTGTTGAAAACTTCGCAATATTTCAGAGAAATAATAATGAATGACACGTTTTGAGTAAAGCCTTTTACGTAAACTGTTTTTGACTTTATAATTAGGCCACTTTACATAAGCTCAAATACCAACAAGTTAGATTAGCTTTGCTCTAATGAAATATTATTTAGTAAAAGCTTGTTTCTGTTACCTACCAACATTTATAATATTCAATTTTAATATAATTTTATAAATTTGGTTTTTGCAAAGCTTCGAACCTTTATCACAGGTGTATGTTATTTCTGAGTTGGTGCTTTATTTTTCACTATTTAGCAGCTTTGCGCCCCTTTACCTTACGATTTTCTGACCCCATCTTGTTTTTTATGATAAATCCTTTTAAAATCTTTCTCAAGAGTTGAGCTTTGAAGAGATTGTTAACATATCCGAACAATACTTTCAAAGATTGTTGCATTAAGAAAACAAATTAATCAACTTCATTTTTGTATCTGTATGGGACGTACACACAAACAGGTGCACAGGCGAGTTTACCCACGTAATTTTTGATCCCGTAGGAGATTTTTTATAAACCTTCTCATAAGCTAGCTACCAATTTCAAAAAAGATTTTTTCAATCCAATTAATAAGTGCTAAGATGCGTTTTAACAGATACTGCCCGAATCGTTCGCCGGTTTCTTTCTCTCTTACCTTGATACCCGACCGACTGGTCCGATTGTCGGGTCTTTTCCGCCGAAAGGCGTGTAGTCATAAGTATGCGTAAATAATAAAAACTCTTTATTGTACACCTCTTTATTGACTCTGTTGACCGAAGAGCCCGAAAACTCATAAATAACAACAACCTTACAAATAAAAAATTGCAGACGCTGGAGCATCGTCGTAAGGTTGCTTGTTTGACAGTATTTTATCGGCTACATTTTGGTGAGTGTGCGAGTGCTCTTTTTGACCAAATTGAACCCACCCCTTTTTACCACCGGACTACCAGACGCAGACAGAACTTCCATCCGTATATAGTGGATATACCAAGAAGTCGAACAAAACGCTTCGATAGTTCCTTTTTGGTACGGATTGCCAAGGTGTGGAACAATCTGCCTGCGTCTGTTTTTCCTGACCACTACAGTCCTGGAACTTTTAAGTGTCGAGTGAATAGGTTTCTCGTGGATGGACGTGTAACACCATAGTCTTCATGCGCACTTTCCATCAGGTGGCATGGAAGACAAACGTCCTATCCTTACAATATAAAAAAAAAAAAAAAAAAAAAAAAAACAACATGATTACATAGTTAATAAATAAAAATAATGATCACAATTAACATACAAAGTGCGGCCTTATTGCCGAAGCGCGATTTCCGCCAGGCAACCTAGACATTGGTGGAAATTAATGTGGGCGAGGTATACGGCTCGTAAAATAAACTACATATGAATAATTACATATACTTACATAAGCGTGCGGACTAGAAATAATACACTAACTATATTGTTTCATCAGTATGAAATTGTTATTAGTTGTGCAATATAATGAGATTAATGTTCCTAAATTGAGGTAAGTTCTTGCTAATGAGGAATTTCTAAGGGTGCAGCAACCTATGGCTTTAAGATGTAATACTTATTTTATTAATGTTTTTACTATACATATAATAAATGTTCCAATAACATTTCTTAAAATACCTTTGCGTACGTAACTAATTTGTGCTTTAAAAATAGTCACAAAAATTCAATCCAAGATAATCAACGAATGCAGAGCATTAAAAAACCAACTTCACGTCAAAACTTTGGCTGAAGATTAAGGTCGTCAAGGTAAAAGATCTCCGAATTCATACATATTTAAAAAAAAATATGAAGTTCTCATTTTATTTCGATGATTTATACTGCACCAACTCTATCATTTGAAATAAGAATCATCAAAATCGGTTCACCCAGTCATAAGTTATGAAGTAACAAACATAAAAAAACGAATTGAGAACTTCCTCCTTTTTTTTTGAAGTCGGTGGAACAAAGAAATGAGGGATTTGGTTGTCATGGCAATACTCACACATGATAGTGTTTTATCCAAGTGGGAGGGTTGAGATTTGTTAAATAAAAAATTGTTAAAGCATCAAAGGTATTTCTTCAACCACTCCCTACATAAAATATCCTCTATTGGACAATTTCTAAATAGTTTTTAGCAGAAATACCTTTTGTAAAAATCGAATACCTACATATTTTAATAATGAGGCGATATAACCATATATATGCAGCAACTTTAGGGATGAGGAGGATAAGAAGGTATAACGGTACATACAATAAAAGTTATTTAATTTCTATTCATTTTGGAACTAAAACTATTGAATATAAAAAAATGGATTTTGGAAATTAATAGTCACGCTCACGCCTATCAATTCTAGGTTTTAATATACTATGGTTTGCTCAAATTTATTTATTTACAAAATCCACAGCTCTTAATAATTAATACCTACATAAAAAATATAAAATAAGTCTGATAGCCATTTATGGATTTACATTATTTCAGCGTGTCGTCTAGACGAGTAACAAATTTTTTGGTATATGCAAAACAATACAATTATAAAGAACTAATTAATTTATAAATAATAAATAAAATAAAATCCCCAGACAATCACACTAACTACATGGCCCCAAAGTAAGCATAGCTTGTGTTATGGGATACCATGTAGCGAACTAGGGGGGAACCTAGAATATAAATACATAAATAGATAAACACCCAGACACGGAACATTTTTTTTTCTTGTTCCGTGCGGGAATCGAACCCGCAACCACTAGCGTCTAAGGCAGACAGGTTTACCCCATCGCCAAGTGGTCGTCAAATTATATATTTTTAATATTTTAATACAAATTAGGGAGTTGCTAATAAAGGATTTGTTTTAAAAATGGTTGATTAATGTCAATTGAGAGGAACTGATAAGTTACTTGTGTAATCGTCTGTGCCCATGTTTTCTTTTGTTCTCTGTGAATACCTCAGAAATAATATGGACGACTTACATGCTGGACTGGGAGCGAAAGAAAAACATATCATGTTCCAGCTGCTTCTCTTCCCGGGCATACTGTAAAAGTCAGTTAAGGGACATAGGGTTCTATTGGCGTTTTTGTGGGCGATAGGTTGACCCTCTGTCACAAAAATAGTCTCTATCCATCATTATAATACCTCAAAAGTCAAGCGTGACATGAGATGGTCTTAAGCTCTGGTGTTCTGCCTACCACATAAGTGATACAGGCGTGAAATTATGTATGTATGTATGTTACATGGATGACCTAGATATTTGAATCTCTACACTACCCATAACAAGAAGTCATTCATTTATTTTAGATAAAGTATTTAATTTAGGTACTACAGTTGATTTTAAGCTGCATAATAATATTACGAATTTCGAGCGTAAAATTATTATGATTCCGTGTTAAATAAAAAACAATATTTTCGAAAGAAGAAGGAGAGAATTTTTTAAATTCATATAACCGGTTTAATAATTAACGAATGCAGAGCATTAAAAAACCGACTTCAACTCAAAACTTTGACTGAAATATAAGGTAGTCAAGGTTAAATGTTCTGCAGATTCATACATATTTAAAAAATATTGAAATACCATTATCAGAATTAGACTACATTGAAATGGGACAACATGGAAAGCAGCAGCTTTCTAATAAAAAAGAATCACCAAAATCGGTTCACCCAGTCAAAAGTTATGAGGTAACAAACATTAAAAAAAAAACAAACAGTCGAATTGAGATCCTCTTCCTTTTTTGAGAAAAACTGGTACCTACTTTCCGAGAGAAGAACGTTTAAACAAGCAAACAAACTCCTCAACGTTATTATATTAGTTTGTTATAACTAGGTACTAAATAGTGAAATGATATTATTAAAAAACCAAAATACTATAATTCAAACACAAAATAGAGTAAAAAAAAACTTATAGTTCTAATAAGTTTTTTAACCTTATGTTTCATCTAATGCCACTAATAGCTTAATATATTTGAGCCCTAAAAGTATTCCCTTCACAATATTTTATACGATCATCCTAAAATACTATGACCAGGGTAAGGGTATAATTTTTCATTTTCTCCGACTCCCTGCGGTATACTTTAGTTTCAATAAAGGGCGAGATAAGTGAAGTAGTTTCCAGAAGCGAGTACCAACTCATTTAAAATATTGAAGTTTAAGTTTTTTTAATAAAATTTGAGCTTTTCTAGTTAATTAAGAAAGAATTAACAGTTTTTTTTTTCAAAAGTAGTAGTGTTATAATAAAATGAAAAAAAATTAATTAATAAATAATAATAATAAAATCCCCAGACAATCACACCAACTACATGGCCCCAAAGTAAGCATAGCTTGTGTTATGGGATACCATATAGCGAATTAGGGGGGAACCTAGAATATAAATACATAAATAGATAAACACCCAGACACGGAAAATTCTTTTTTCTGGTTCCGTGCGGGGACCGAACCCGCAACCACTGGCGTCTGAGGCAGATAGGTTTACCCCAACGCCAAAGGGGTCGTCTACAGTTTTGCTGATAAAATATTTTGACGATAAGGAACTTCTTGAACTTAATAAACCTATGGATAATGAGGCCTGAGGGCCCAGGGGTAGCGGAAAGGCCTGAGGGTTCTGACGGGATGTGGCCTGAGTTACCGAGTATGACGCGGGAGCAGTCTTAGTGGCCAGAGACTGAGAAAACTGAGCCTGGAAGGTCTGTATTTAGGACTGTATTTGAGATAAGATCGTAAAGATTTCCTGCTGTTGCTGCCGAAAGCAAACATCGAGGGTTACAACCGAGTCCGGGGGACTGTGACTGCTGATAAAAAATCTATTCTAAACCTAACCGAGATTCTATGGTGCCGGTGAAAGGCAACAAGAGGGAGGAGTAGAACAAGGGGAGTAGCACGTGCTCCTAATTCGGACAAGCGCCGTACCGTCACCCTGGGAAAGGCCCAAGTGCTATGGGATCGGGTCTGCTAGTTCGTTAGCCCGGGAACAGCGGAACAGCGTGCCAGGTCGACTCCAATCAGGCTTCGTTGGTACAGTTACGTATCCACATAATTTAAAACGCAAGTATGAGGTGTGTTACTTAGGGTTGCGCCACCCTGAAAAAGGCAGACGAAAAACTCCAAAGCAACGCAACAGGCTAAGAGCAGAACTTTTTGGAAGCGCTTTTACTGGGATAACTCAACCCGCACAAGTGCGGGAGGTGACTAGTGGCATCAGAACACGACCGCAATCGGGAGCGGACGCAAACGGGAAGCACTTTAGAACTAGATGGATATATTTTATTTTAAACAATAACGATGAAACGTTTGTCTTCCATTTTAAGTGATTATGAAGAGTAAAAACCACTATGGCGTTTGACGACCACTATGGCGATGGGGTAAACCTATCTGCCTCAGACGTCAGTGGTTGCGGGTTCAATTCCCGCACGGAACAAGAAAAAAAATGTTCCGTGTCTGGGTGTTTATCTATATGTGTATTTATATTCAAGGTTTCCCCATAGTTCGCTACATAGTATCCCATATCACAAGTTCTGCTTAGTTTGAGGCCATATAGTCGCTGTTATTGTCTGGGGATTTTTCTATTTTATTTTTATTTTAAAGAGGTACACGTCCATCCACGAGAAAACTATTCACTCGATGCTTTAAAATACCAGGACTTAAAAGTACAGATATGTCTAGTCAGGTAAAATAAACACAGGCGCTTCTTCTCAATCTTTGGCGACTTTTATCAAAAAAGAACTTTCAAAGCGCTTAGTTCAACTTTTTGAAATATTCATCACATTTTATTGTTTTATTGTTTGGTATTTGTAATTGACTTTTTTTTTTATTTGTAAGTTTTTGACTTTTTTTTATTTGTAATTGACTTTTTTATCTTAAATTATAACATTGTATTATCTTTATAATTTTTACTAGGCTTTTATCGTATTAAATTAACTAATTATTGTCAATTTATTAACTTTTTTTTTTATAAATTATCAAATCTGACTTTATGAAATGCTGTACATACCTAAATCCAGACATATGTATCAGAAGTGTTTAGCTAGTAAATAATGAACCTGGAATTAATGTAATACATTTGTTGTTGGTGTGTCATATGAATAAATAAATAAATAAATCACGTACAATATTTTTTCCGAATCTGACACGAAATTCCCGCATCACTTTCTAATGTATTCCCGTACCGCTTGCATATTCGATATCCGTAGTAAACCTAAACGCAATAACTTGGATTACATCAGTACCCGGCATAATTTAGGGTAGGAGGGCTCTAATAAATTTATACGATACGTATGGTCGGCGAGCTGCCATAACGGACTGTTCCCAAATGGATAATTACGGGTTACGGAATTATCTGTGCCAAAATTTACTTCATATCTGAGGTCAGATGGTCAAATATTGGATTTATTTTCTGAAGGACGTCTTTAAGTATTAAAGTTTCTTTTTTTAGGGATGTAACTAGTGTGAGGAAATATGTGTCAATTGAAATAAATAATTCAATGAATGATGGCTGAATAGCAATACAATATCATCTATAATTGAGTAAAAAATCTATTCTTATCTAAAAAAAGACTCTATTCAATAGGTCAAGTGTCTAAAGGCGCAGCTAGGAAAGATTTTTTAATTGATACTTTTTCATACAATTTCTACTAAAGTGCACAGTCACGAAACATTTTCCCCAATTTTTTTTGATTTAAATGTTTTTAAACCATCACATTATTTTCTGTTGGTTAAGAAAACTGAAATAAGTGAATAATTTTCTTTGTGTGAGCTTTTTAACCAGTTTTTATTTGAGTTAAAAGGAGAAATAGTAGCAGATTTTTTCTTTTTTCCTCACTTAGTACGACCAAAACATATAACTTTGAGATATGGCACTGCAAAAACTCCACGTTGAGTGAACTTTAAGTACCCGAGGCACTCATAGAGTAGTTAGTTGTACTGTGGGATTCGTTTAAACTTTAAATATAAAAATACTTAACTACTTCATAATATATTTTAAACTTTTAAACATGCTTTAGATACTTACTTTCACTAATGTGAAAAGAAAGACGGTTTGGGATTTTTGCAAAAAATGATGACGCTAATGTTGCTTTAATTTTTTTATTGTGTATTTCAGTAACTGAATACTTAATCTTATCAATTATATGTCAACTTCCATGCTGGACTGGGAGCGAAAGAAAAACATTGAATGTGCCAGCTGCTTGTCTTCCCGGATATACTGTACAAGTCAGTTAAGAGACAGAGGTTTTAACAGCGTTTTTGTGGGCGATAGGCTGACTCCCTGTCACTACAATAGTCTCTCTCCATCTTTATAATACCTCCAAATTTGGCAAACGTGACATCAGATGGTCTTATAACCTTTGGTGTTCTGCCTAGCCCATAAGGGATACAGGCGTGACGTTATGTATGTATGTATAAATTATATTCTGATTCACTGTTTCTTTTTTAATAGCAGAAATGAACGAATACTGTCTAGTAATAATCTTGTTTATCTTGTAAATTATGATACGCAACATGAGTTAATATTTAATATCAATATTCTGCATAGTTTGAACAAAGTTTGAGGATAGCAATTTAATATAGCTTTTTACTTATGACTGTTCATGGAATGTTTGTTTATTGAAATATTATCGCAATGCCCTGAGCCAGGAGCAAAACATTATAGGTTTCACAATTTGTTTGCTTTTCATACTATAACACTTAATACAGTAAAAAAAAAACGTAAATTGAAGCTGCTAAATTCTAAAACAGTCGCACTAATTCAGACATGCCGCAAATTCTAAAAAACTTACAAAAATAGAGTACAAAATAGAGAAAAATTACTGTTTGCAAGACAAAAACAGTTGTAAATGTGTTTTTAACTTCAGAAACAATTACAAATAAACAGTTGTTCATTGAGAAAGAAAAACAGTTACTTTGAACTTTCAAACCCTCAGAAAAAAATAACATACGCAATAATATTAAACGTCGGTAATTTGTTTAAAAAACGAGCGAAAATGAATACTTTGGCGATGGGGTAAGCCTCTCTGCCTCAGACGCCAGTGGTAGAGGGTTCAATTCCCGCACGAAACAAGAAAAGAAAAATGTTCCGTGTCTGGGTGTTTAATTATTTATGTATTTCTATTCTAGGCTCCGCCCCAGTTCGCTACATGGTATCCCATAACACAAGCTATGCTCACTTTGGGGCCATGTAGTTGGTGTGATTGTCTGGGGATTTTTTTTTTTTACTAGAGATAATATCATCAAATAAAGATCTTGATTCGTATTCTTGGAAAACAAGCCTATGACGACCGGCTGCTGCAGCGGTAACATATGTTGCCTTCTATGCCAGAGGTCCTTAACACAGATATAAGTTGTCAAGTCATGGATGTTTATATGTTAATTTAAGTTTATTCTAATAAAAAATATGTATTTATTCAATATGTATGTTTATATATTTCTTAAGTATATCAGTTATCCAGTATTCATAACACAAGTTCTTTAAGAAACTTAATTTGGGCTAGATAATGTTGTGTGAGTGTCAGAAATATTTATTTATTATTAAGCCTTTGCAAAAAGAGATTTAAAACCCTGTGTTTTTTTCTGATTGGTTGAGTTCTCCCGCAATATGGGAAATCCAGTGTTCGATTCCCAGCCAGGTCATTTTGATAAACAAACTTTTTTTAATCTGGCTTGGGCCTGGGTGCATATCACAGACATACATCTACATAGACAACGCAAGTGTCACGATTTGTACTGAAACCAAGCGTGCCGACTTTTTTGACACCTTTTGTGACGTCACAGCTGATATTTATTGCTGGGAAATACAAACAGATTCAAATACATCGATGACACCGATGAAATTGATTATTAAGAACAATATCGATATTGTGAAATCGGTTTTAAAGGTGTTTTTGTGGGCGATAGGCTGACCCCCTGTCACTACAATAGTCTCTCTCCACCTTTATAATACCTCCAAATTTGTCAAACGTGACATCAGATGGTCTTGTAACCGCTGGTGTTCTGCCTACCCCATAAGGGTGACAGGCGTAACGTTATGTATGTATGTATGAAATCGATTTCTAACAGATATACATACGCGGGGACTGAATCTAGCGGCGAACAACCTTGAAGCTTGGTCGGGCTTAGGCACGCAAAATTCATGCATTTGCTTTGTCTATGTAGATGTATGTCAATGGTGTATACTGTATACTAGTTTTTTCTTGTTTAATACTTAACTCCTGTTTGATCTTAACTTCAACTGATGTTAAGTGAAGATGAAATCACACGGGGCTAGGAAAGAACTGACTCTTCATAAAATATCGCCGGAACACATCACCGCTGGAGCGGTTATATTTGACGGCAGATTTTATATGAAGGGTGGTCGCTAGCCAGTCGGACCCTGACGGGATCCTACCACCAAGCGGGGGTCACTCGGATTAGTCGCCTTGTACGACTCGCTTATCCAAGGGTTGGTAGGGCTATTCTAAACCAGCCCTATATGTTGAGTGGTCTCCATGACAAATATTTGGGGCCACATAGTAGTTGAGTCAGTGTTTTCAGTTACAGTCGGGTAATTATTGTAGATTTTTATACATACATACATAACTTCACACCTGTATCACTTATGGGGTAGGCAGAATACCAGTGGTAATAAGACCGTCTGATGTCACGTTTGACAAATGAGGTATTATAATGATGGATAGAGGCTATTGCAGTGACAAGGGTTCAGCCTATTGCCCACAAAAATGCCAATAAAACCTCTGTCCCTTAACTGACTTTTACAGTATGCCCGGGAAGAGAAGCAGCTGGTACATTCTATCTTTTTCTTTCGCTCCCAGTCCAGCATGGAAGCTATAGATTTTTGTACTGAAAACTTAATATTAATTTGGTTATCTGATAAAGATCGCTCACTAGGGATAATGTCACCTATTCGTACATTTTGTTATCTTTTCTTTTTTTTTCTACTTTGTGTATATAGGGTTGTTTTATAGTCACTGGCCAAATAGTTTTTAAGCAATAAGTATCATTTATAGAAACAATTTTTGCAAAAAAAGGCATGTCTTATTTTACTAGGAAATTAATATATTTGCTAACATATTAAGCAAACCATGGTCACTCTAAACTATGAATGAATACCATGAATAATGAATAAATAAATAAAACATTTTCAACCGACTTTCAAAAAAGGAGAAGGTTCTCAATTCGTCTGTATGCTTTTTTTGTGTCTTTGTTACACGATATTTCGGACAATTATGAATTGATTTTGAAAATTATTGTATTATGTTTCATATGATAGAGGATACTTCATAGTTGGTCACATTTAAATTTCATAGAAAGCGGTTGAGTACTTCATTAAAAATTTCAATTTTTTTAAAAAATATGTATGATTTCGGAAAATGTTTATGTTGATGACACTCTAAACTCAGCCAAAGGTTTGACGTGAAGTCGTTTTTTTTAATGCTCTGCATTCGTTGATTATGTAGTACTACGTCGTAGTATTATCAATGAATTGCCGAGCTGTGATCATCCACAACGAATATTTGTAAAAAAGTTTGTTATGCCATATCTTCTTTTTATACTGAGCGTTATTTAAATAAATATGAAGGGGCTAGGCCGTACGCATGCGAAGACAACTTCGCGCGACCGCGAAATTTATGTCATTTGGTGGTAACTTGGTTTGGCACCTTTGTTTTGTTTCAGATTTCATTGTGTCGGTACTTTCTACTTACTGAAATTAATTAGTTATAAAAATAATGAATTAATAATAACTTACAGTGTACACAAATCCATAACACGTAACTGTGCTGGAGCATCAGACATGCGTGGTGTCGCCTTAAAATCCAAAAGCGCACTGACTTTACAATACAGTAACTTAAGTAGATTAATAAATAAACAACATGACAGTGTATTCATTCCGAAAAAAATCTCTCTAAACCAGTGTAAATCATTCAGTGGTTGGGCTACCACAGGTATACATATCAGTAGAAAGCACCTATATGATCTCTATCATGAGAAATCATATAACAAAAATGACACCTTTTGCAACTATGTCAGAACTTACTCAAAGTTATTTAAAAAAGTTTGTAATAAGATTAAAAATAGTGCTAATAAGACTAAAACTACTTGGAATATAATTAATAAGGAAACTGGGAAAGTTAAGAATCGCAATAGTGAGTTTAAGCTTGTTATTGACAATACAATAATTAAAGCAGATGAAAATGTTGCGACAGCATTTGAGAGCTGTTTTGCTGACATTCCAGTTTCAACTACTAAATCATTAAGCTCATCACCTGTGGCTGCTGAATCATTGCTCAAAAATCATGTGAGTGAGTGCAAGGTGTCTTTCAAGTTCCAACCCATAGACACCGGGGATATTATTAAAACATTTAAGACAATTGATATTAAAAAGACAACTGATCTGTGGGGCATATCTGTTGAAATATTAAATTCTATTATAGATGTAATAGCTCCTTGCCTTGTTGAAATATTTAACAACTGTATTATTAGTGGGGAGTTTCCTGATTTAATGAAGCATAGTAAGGTTATACCTTTATTTAAGTCGGGTAGCACTACAGACCCTACTAATTTTAGACCAATTTCAATTCTACCTACTTGTAGTAAAATTTTTGAAAAAATTATTCTTAATCAACTCTTGGTCCATTTCACCTATAACAATTTACTTCATAATAAACAATTTGGATTTACAAAGGGCCGTTCAACAACTGATGCTGGTGTTGAACTATTTGAAATAATCACTGGTGCCTGGGAGAGGTCGGAGGATGCCCTAGGTGTATTTTGTGACCTAACTAAGGCATTTGACTGTGTTCAGCATGACACTCTCATCAGGAAACTCCACCACTACGGCATCAAAGGCACTGACCTCAAACTTTTGAATTCATATCTAAGTGATAGAATTCAGAAGGTTGAGATTAACCGGAAAAGGTCGGCTGGGTCGGTTGTGAGAATGGGAGTGCCTCAAGGATCAATTCTGGGCCCATTTTTGTTTCTAGTCTATATAAATGATCTACCCTATATGGTAGGCAATAATCATGAGATTGTATTGTTTGCTGACGACACATCATTAATTTTTAAAATGATAAGACAGAAAATAAACTATGACGATGTAAACAATGTCTCTCGCAAATGTTGTTCAGTGGTTCAATATAAATAATCTAGCGTTCAATGATAAAAAAACTAAATGTATAAAATTCTCTGCACCAAATGTAAAACAAGTTGAGTCTGATCTGCGGCTTAATGGGAACAGATTGAATCTAGTAGATAACTCTGTTTTTCTTGGAATTACCTTAGATTCTAAATTGCAATGGGGCGCCCATATCTCACAACTAGCGAGTAGACTTAGTTCTGCAGCGTTCGCGGTAAAGAAAATTCGCTCATTGACTGATGTTAATACAGCGAAGCTGGTATATTTTAGTTATTTTCATAGTATAATGTCCTATGGCATCCTACTTTGGGGCAATGCCGCAGATATTGACACAATATTTACACTGCAGAATAGGGCTATTCGTGGAATGTATAAACTTGGAAACAGAGAATCTCTTCGAGAAAAGTTTAAAGAGATTGGTATCTTGACCCTTGCATCACAATATATTTATGAAAACATTATGTATATTTATAAGAATAGTAATAAATTTAAAACTAGAAATGATAATCATGATACAAATTACTCTGTAAGGACTAGGAACGACCATAAGTTAGCGTTTCCTAAATTAAGGCTGGTTAAAAGCAGCAAATCATTTATTGGAATGTCAATACGTATATATAACAAAATTCCGAAGTCAATTCAATCCCTGCCATTCAATAAATTTAAATCAATCATTAAAAACACTCTATCTCGAAAAGCTTATTATAAAACTAAAGATTACTTAGATGATAAAAAGGCATGGGATTAAGCACAACAGGATATTTCTAAAAGTTTATAATTACTTGATAATTTTGTTTACGGCTTGGCTGTGCAGTATATGTATGACATACTGGTGACTGTCCCACTCACTTATTTTCTTGTCAAGACATCAGCAAGAACGTCATGCTCCCTCAGGCGGCATGGCTAGTGGTAGCGTCCGGTATCGGGTCACCCTCTTCCCTAAAATATGGTTGAGGAGGGTGATGGCTGGTGCTTGCGTTAACTCGTGAACGGGTGCTACTAGCGGTGCCAGGTCGTTTTGCTAATGATACTATGACTATTTTATTCCATTCTTGTTCAAATACTCTGGTCCCAGTTTGTCATGTTCGTATTGTGCATCCATAGCTAATTGCATCTGCTATGTAAGCAATTTGGTTGTGGCATGACATTGGCTCTCACAATTAGCTGTCTTGTGTTTATTTTTTTTTCATGTCACGGTCAATTTGTACTTTACCTATTTGTATTAATTTGATAATTCTGACTGAAAAAGAGTGCCAAGAGTTTTTTCCGCCGGCTTTTTTTGTCTCTTGGTCTACTGTAATATCTTATTTAACAACTATCAACAACTAGTTAAAGTCGAAGTATGTGATGACTGACTTCATCAAGTGTTTTGTGAAATTCCTAAGATGAATAAAACTTTTTGAATTTTTGAATTTTTGACGATGATAATACTAAATCGTACGCTTGGGATGCGCGTGATTTTTTATACATTTTTCTATGAAGAATTCACTTAAAACTTAACTAGACTTTAGGAATTTAAAATAAGAAGACTTTGTTTGTAAAGGTACAAAAAAAAGTATATGACTATTTTTATTTAAAAAAAAATGTTTTTTTTTAAAATCAAGTCGTATTGATTTATTGGGTTAAAATTTGAAAAACACGAAGGCATGTTCTCGCATTTTTTTCTCAATTTTGAGCGTTTGTTGATTTTTATTATATAATAACTATTAGTTTTCAAAAATGAGATATTTTTTTACCTATTAAGATATGAATGACTACGTTAATTTCATATCTTAATAGGTAAAAAAATATGAAGAGTCGTAAAAAGCTTTTCGGTGTTTTGCACGATCTACCTCCTGAAGGTACGTTTATATCGTATCAAAGAAAATAAAATTTGAATTTTACTGGTGTCCAAAAAACAACCTTGTATAAACAATGAAGAGTAAATAAACAAATTAATACCCCTTTTAAATTTGATATTACAATAAATTACTGCAAACATTTGAAGTTTGCAACTAACAACTATGCTGTAAGCTATAAACGATTGAACTCAGAATTCTGAAGACTTTTTTGCACGCTAAGCGTTTTCGTATGAGCCTGGTATGTTCTTCGTTCGAAATAAATGACGCTTCGAAACGTATTTCAAAGCGTTTAATTATTTCTTACATTTTAACTAGACGTTTCAGTGTCTGACTATTTCAAACCTCCTTTGTATATGATTTAAATTACTCTTGAAGTTTTAGGGTACTATAATAATATTATAATATTATTCGTACATACATACATACATAACTTCACGCCAGTATCTTTTATGGGGTAGGCAGAACAACAGAGGCTATAACACCATCTGATGTCACTTTTTAAGACGTTATCAGGATTTTTTATGATGGAGAGAGAATATTGTAGTGACAGTGGGTCAGCCTATTGCCCACAAAAATGACAATATAATCTTTGTCCTTTAACTGACTTTTATAGTATGCCTGGGAAGAGAAGCAGCTGGTACATTCCATGTTTTTCTTACGCTTCCAGTCCAGCATGGAAGTGTGTAATATTATTTGTATGTCAGCAAAATAACGCTATGATCAATCGTAGATAAAAATAAAGATTAGTATCTGTTAAATAGAGTAACGGACTTATACAAAATACGTATCTCGATCCTAATACTTAAAATTGAAAACAAGTAATGTCAATGATTAAGCACCTGTACCGATTTGGAATATTTAAGGAGTCTTACAAAAATAAAGATGTAAATTTTAATTGAATAACACAAATCTGTTAAATAAACTCATTTTGGGCAATAGCTTTTTTTTTTTTTTTTATAAGTGACTAAACCCGCGTTTGACCTCAATCTCACCTGATGGTAAGTGACGATGAGGTCGAAGATGAAAGCACACGGGTTTAGGAAGGAACTGGCTCTTTATACAATATTGCCGGAACACATTACCGCCGGAGCGGTAACATTTGGCGGCAGACTTTATATAAAGGGTGGTCGCTAGCCAGGCGGACCCAGAAGGGATCCTACCACCAAGCTTATGTGTTCCGGTACTTTTTACGAAGAGCCAGTTCCTTACTAAGCCCTTGTGCTTATATAATAGACCCTATTAGTCACAATCAAATATTTTCAAGGTCAAGGGCGGGACTCGTCACCAATAAAACAACACAGGATGACTGGTGAGTCACTTTCGAAATTCAAGGACGTGATAGTTTGAGATCATACATAAAGAGAAAAAATAAATATTAATTATTTACTGAGTAAATTTAACCGAAAGTTAAAAAATTCATTACGCAACGCATGGTTACACTGGTAACTACTTACCACGTACGTACGCACGGCGCTATCAACACAGAATAGGTAGGCAGGTACAGACGTCGAGCCGCGAAACAGTCGTGAACTCTTTATTTATTTAAAGGGAATTCTAGTGAAAATTTAAATACCTACTTTAATTACATAATTATGATCAGAATCGAGTACATAGTACTCTCCTTCAATATCTAAAATTTGTCACCAGTCACCCTGTATATGATGTCAGGAAGCAAAGGTAATAAGCTAAACGTTTAAAGTAAATCAAAGGAGTGGCTGTAAGTATATCTTATGCTCAAGTGGCTCCCAATTCGGCTTCGAAGGAATACTCACACTCTCTCCCTTTTATTTGGTATACTGTTTACCCTATCCTGCCTTCATATTTAAAAGAAAGATTTATATTTCGGCATCAAGACCATGAACGTAACTTGCGATCATCTAGCAACTATTTGTTAGAAATCCTACGTAATAAAACCTATTTTTATCAGCAATCGTTCACGATAAAAGCCATATGGAACTCATTGCCTTTGTCACTTCACAATGCAAAATCTGTAGACTCCTTTAAGAAAAATGTTAAGAATTATTACCTTCAGACTACTTCTCCATAAATTTAACTACGCTCCAAATATATTTTGTGTACTAATGTCATTTATTTATATGTATTAAGAAATATGTATCTATTTATATACAAGTTTATTACTATTTTTATATATAACGAGCGTTTGCCCGCGACTTCGTACACGCATAAACTCAAAAGTACTATTTTCCGTTCCCGTGAGAATTTCGGGAATTCCTTCCATTATACAAACAGACACTTATTGAGGAACCTTTATACCAAGTATCACATCCGCGCACTCAAAGAATAAGATTTTATCATACAAACTAAAACATCATATATTTCCCGTTCCCGTGGCAATTTCGGGAATTCCTTTCATAACACAACCAGTCTCTTTTTGAAGAACTTTTGTGCCAAGTATCATATCCGTGCACTCAAGGATTAAGATTTTTCATTCAAACTAAAAAGTCCAATAATTCCCGTTCCCGTGGGAATTTCGGAAATTCTTTCCTTAGTGCACGTCTACATCCCCTAAAGAATGTATGTTCCAAATTTCAGCTCTCTACGCCCAGTAGTTACGACTGTGCGTTGTCTGTCAGTCACTCAGTACCTCAGTCACTCAGTCAGTAACGGAACAGTTTTATATATATTGATGATTAATATTGCACCCTACCAAATTATTATTTTTACTATGTTCTTTTTTTGTAAATAAAGGTTGCCTGGAATATATCGCTCATGATTGATAAGGCCGCCTAAATTGTCTTGAATCCAGTTTTCCTTTTATATACAATATTTTAATATGTTTGTATCCTGTTAATTCTGGCAATAAAGTGTCTTTGTATTTGTATTGTATTGTATTGTATATCAGTAATCGTGAATCTTTTGTAACGACTCATGTTTGTATAGTCCACATAGATTTATTAGGTAAAGCGACCTGTACAAGGATGGGTGAGTACCGAACGTTAATTTATCGGTCCAGCCATGCTTCCCGGTCCCGCCTGACGTAAACCTATGTTCAGAGGTTGTTTGATTTTGCCTGTAGCCATTTCAAACAACCGGTGACGATGGTAATATAAACAATATTGAACTTCAATTAGTCACAGTAGGAGAAATCTTAAATATTTTCACAAAACTTGTAAATGAAAAAAGAATGGCAAGAAAACTCTTCTTTTTCTTATACTTTACCCTAAATTATAAAAAGATACTTATATACCAACAGCAACATAAACATATTTAACTATATTATTTACATCAAAAAAATATTATTAAACATTGCAATGCTTCACTTTAACTGGGATTCACAGTTTCTGAAAAGACATTGGTCTTAAATGGCCTTAGCTGCAAAGCTATACCATTGGCTAGAGCTACGTTAGTAAAATAATGTAAAAACAAAAATGTGCTAAGTAATTTCGAGGCGTACCGCCAGGCCCCGGTAGCTCAGTGGAAGAGCACTCGTCCGGCAAACGCGAGGTCCCAGGTTCGAGCCTGGTCGGGTGATTCTTATTTAGCAAATTTTTTCAGTTGATTAAATATTACTTTTGTGAAGATCGAATTAAATCTGCAATATGCATAGTTTGTCTTAGTAAAAATGTAAAATAGATGCGTAAAATCATGCTTTTATATGAACACAAACAATACTAGCAAATCATTTTGACTTTGCTTAAGTAGTACTCAGTGCTTCTAGGGGTCCAGTCGAAAGTAGATTTATCGCATTCACCTAACGCGTTAATAAGAATATAATATACTAGACACAATTGTTGTTTAATATTTAATAAGCACATTGGATCCACAAGTGCATACTTATTTAATATATTTTTAATGACTTTCAAAACGTTAACCACCGCCCTAGCATCAGCCTTAACATTCCACGCTTGTGGTATGGCAAATAACGTATTGATGTCTAGGGACTATGTGACTGATTGTACGAGGTCCTATGAAATATGAATACCGTATTAAAGCCGTGTTTAGTTCACTAAGAGTATCCTACAAGTTTGAAGATTGATGTGAATGTCCCTCGCTGGTTTTGAACTAGGTACGTAACAAGTTTAATTTACTGTCCGTTGAGAGATGGTGTTAGGTTTGGTTAGGTATAATATTCGTGTAATTTGTTTTAACGATTTAAAAACATACTATTCAACAAAATTTATTAGTTAGATTAATTTTTTTTCTATTCATAAAAATAGCATAGTGGTGAATAAGTAGTTAGAGGAATTTAAAATTTTAAGAGAACAGTTGAATTAACAATAAAAGGTAAAAATTAAGTTTAAATCTAAAACCTGACAGCTAAAACACTCTCTAAAAAGTAGGAAAGAAGGAATAGTCTCCGCTGATATATTTATGTATTTTTATATGTCATACTGATAGTGATATATTTACAGGATAGCTATGATCGTATACCACCTATTATACACCCATACTTTTACCATCGGACTACTAGACGCAGACAGAACTTCCATCCGTAAGTGGTACATATTCCGAAAAGTCGAACTAAGCACTTTGATAGATCCTTTTTGATACGGGTCGCCAAGGTTTGGAATGAACTGCCTGCGTCTATTTCCCCTGAACAGTATTGTCCTGTTACTTTTAAGCGTCGAGTGAATTGGTTTCTCGTGGATGGACGTGTACCACCTTAGTCTTCATGTTCACTTAACATCAGGTGTCATGAAAGTCAAACGTCCCATCCATACCTTATAAAAAATATATATAGCAAAACAGATGATAGATTAAAAACCATCTATCGTTAATTAATCATGATTACTTTACATATTTTTCAAAACAAAATTCCAAGTATTCCTAAAAACACAGTACCTAATTGCGTTTTTTAGGCCACAGACTCCGTATCTTTTGATTTATATTTAAGTATGCCCGCGGCTCCGCTCGCGATAATTTCGGGATAAAAAGTATCCTATGTTACTTCTAGTACCTCTCATGATTCGTTGAGTAGTTTTTGCGTGAAAGCTGAACAAATATCCACGCTTTCATATTTATAATATTAGTAAGGATAAGGATTGACATTTTATAATATTTGATTATTAATAAATTAAATCACTTTCACATGAGGCTTAAGTCTATGGAACGAAAATACTTCAGCGCAAAGCTTCCGAGTAAACTATATTGAAAGTTGACCCGACCGGCACGTGAACATGAAGATTTCTAGAACTGCTAACCCGGGAAAGAGCGACGTATAACTGACCATGCGAGAAACAACTGACACCGAGATCTACTCCAGCAACACGAAAAGTCTGCCCTTGAGCCTTATTAATTGTTCTTGCAAAACACACCGATACTGGGAATTGCGTTCTTTTAAATTGGAATGGAAAATTATTTGGTATTATGGGAATTCTGGGAATAAAGACGGTTTTTCCTGCACCGCAACCTGTTAAAATTTGAGATATCCAAATAGAATTATACCCAGAAATATGTACAACTTACAACAGAAAAAGAAATGAAAATAAAGCTGAAACGCCTGTGCAATGCTATCTACCTATACCTACTTCACTTAAAAATAAATACCTATACCTACGATAATTAATAAAAGTACCTACGCTTTTACCTAAAAAATACAAAAAAATCCGAACATAAATTAGCCAAAATTGGGAATTTGACCGAATATTTAAACACTACCGAAACAACTAATACCTATTTTATAATATAGCAACGAAAGAAATTCAAATAAACTATTTAAAGACTAAAAGTCGCGCTGATAAGCACGGTTTATAATATCAATTATTGTCTGTCAATAAAGTCGAACGCACTGACTGAACGCATCAACAGCCAAATATTGAATGAATTATAAGAAAGCTTGCGTAATAGTTTTTCCGCCAAGGAAAGTCATTTGGCACCCACTAACCAGTAAAGCTAGCTTTAGCGGGAGGAGGATGAATCCTATTACGGACGAATGGGCATTCTATAAGCTGTTAGCCCAAGTGGCTAATGGCAAATAGAATGCCCAGACATTGTGGAGACTCTCTCAGATAGGCTGAGCATACCCACTAAACATCCCCCTTTTGACTCACCTTGATTAAGGTCCTTAGTCATCGTCGGAACGACAGCCAATTGGAGCGAGAGGCTGCGTAGTGAGCGGCATCCAGACGGCTGCCACCAAAAGGAACTGAAAGCGAGAAAAACAAAGCTAAGACTAGCAGAAATGACTAAGCTGAAACTAAGAGATTATCTAGAGTGATCAGACTCACTCTGAGATAGGAATGCTGGAAAGAAGGACTACGTTTAGAAACGTTGAGCTTGCTGGAGTTTCCTGATAAGGGGAGCGAACTTGGTTAGGACCGGAAGAGCACCGTTGAAACCCTCTGGGCTGGCGTCGAGAGCGGCGCCAAAAGCCAGGATCTCGTCGATGGGAGCGAGCTGGATCCAGAACGCCATGCGGTCTTGAGAACCTTTTGCGTTCTGGCACTGGGAAGCCGATTTGGCGGCCGGTTGCGATTGAGTCGCGTCCCGGCTGCGCTGACCTGAAACGAAAGAGGTGAAGGCCTTGGGGGCCTTTGAACTGACTGGAGTACCGTCCGAGCTAGGCTGCGGTCGCTCTCTCCAGTTCTCGATGGGCTTCACGGTAGCCCTGGCAGCACGCGGTGCCTTGGGGCAGCCGCGAAAGTTTGCTGTGTGGCCAGACTGGCCGCACAAGACGCAGGACGGAGCTGTGGGCGATTCGGGAGTGCGAGAGCACTCCTTAGTCCCATGCGGATCTAGGCACTTGACGCACCTAGGGGAAGCAAAACAGTTTGCCGCCGCATGACCATACAATTGGCAGCGGTGGCACTGACCTGAGAAACCACGCTTGTGTGGTGCTTCGACGTGGATGTTGGAGAGACCGCACAGGGAGAGCTTGCCTCTGAAAATGGACTGCCCTTGCGGGCTCTTCGCTAGGATTACTAACGCAAGTGGGAACTGCTTGCCTCGGCGGCTGTGCATTTTGTGCACAGATTCGACGGGGAAGCCTTGAGAAGACAAGTCCTCTTGGATTTGCTCGTTCGAGAGCTCGAACGGCACGTTCCTGAGGACGGCACGAATCTTACGCTCCTCAGGGAGGGCGTAAGTGTGGTACTCGAGCTTCTTGCCAGCAAGAAGCCGAGTGAAATTCCTGAAATCAGAAATTGAGCAGACAACGACCTTAATAGAGTCACCCACATTGGATGCCTTACTATACTGGATCTTCGGGGAGTGCGTTTCGCAGAGAGCTGAGACCTCGGTCCAGCGGCTCTTGTCCCGTAGAAAGACGCGGGGCGGAGACTTGACTTTCGGCGGAGCCCAATCTGATTGCGACGCAGGCTGGGACGCTGGGATCGCTGAAACAAAAGGCGCAGGAGCAGACGCCGGTGCGACATTTTGCGGAGCAGGAACAGCGGTTGGAGCAGCTGAAACGGACGGAGATGAAGTCGAAGAAGCGTCTTGCTTCTTCTTCTTTGATTTTGATTTTTTGCGAACCTCGGTGAGCGCAGCAGGAGATTCTGGAACTAGAGGAGCGGAGTCGGAATCACTACCCGGCGGGGTAGTTTTCTGTTTGCATGCGGTGGAGTCTACCGACATGCGATCTGAAGGAGGCTCGACGCATCCGGATGGATCTGGAGACGCCGGAGAATCGGTTTGGAACCCCTGAGAAACGATGGCGACTTGAGGACGAGCGGACAATTGCTTTTGCAAAGACTTGTTTTTAGCGGAAAGGGCATCTCTGTCCTTTTTCATCTGATGGAATTCTCCGACCAATTTGTTGAACAATTCGATCCTGTCACTGTGTTCATTTTCTTCGGTATCTAATTCCGCCTTAAGTTGTTTATTCTCAAGGTAGACTCTATCCGAATATTCCTGAAAGTATTTTTTATCACGAAAGATCTTATTGCAATGATCGCAATTAATCCCGGTGCACTTAGGGTGAAGAGGCATAATGCTGGGCTGAAAGAAAGTCTAACGAAGACAAACTGCGCTGAAAAAGAAAACGACCTAGTACGGACCTATTGCCGGTGAACGGCGGACGATCAGGCTTCGTTGGTACGGTTACGTATCCACCTGACCAGCTATGCTTCGGCCGGCAGCAGTCGGGTCCGCCCTGAAAAGGGCAGATGAATTAGCCCCGACACCACACAGCCTCCACAAGAGAAAACTTTCCGAAAGAGCTTAACTTGGCACCTGACCCGCACGAGTGCGGGGGAGGGAACAAGGGCAGAGCAATACGAACACTCGGGAGCGGCCGCAGACACGACCGTTCGGGAGCGAACGCAAACGGGAAGTGTGATGAGAAAGCTTGCGCTCGCCTCCCGCCTTTTTATACCCTACTGCCGCGAGCCGCGTCGAGCGCGGCAACCGTTACGCAAAAAATAATCCTTATATCATTCAGTATTCACGCGCGATGGGTTATTAGCGTATTTCATGTATAAGTTTGGTGTTTCTTTACCGATTTCTATGATTTTTTTTTTATTGAATAGGTAATAATGTTAATTTTTTTTCATTAGGGATGAGTGCGAGTATTATAACGTAAGAGTAAACAAATATAATCAGAAAGCTCCGAACTGCTAAGCTATCGGGATTTACACGTGTTATTGTGAGACAACCATAAAATATAGACATATAATGTTGTGGGATATTTTTTATATAATTTTATGAAAAATATTTCTGTCATACATGATTTCTATGTAGCTTTAACCATTAAGGCTGCACACGCGATGGAAGCTTAAAAAATGAAGTAATTTCTCCCGTTTTCCCAACATTTCCCTTCACTGCTCTGCTCCTATTGGTTGTAGCGTGATAATAAGTATACTGCCTGTATACCTGCCCAGGAGTATGAAGAATAATTTTACCAAGTTTCGTTAAAATCCGTCGAGTAGTTTTTGTTTCTTTTAGGAACATACAGACAGACAGACAAAAATTTTACTGATTGCATTTTTGGCATCAGTATCGATCACTAATCACCCCCTGATAGTTATTTTGAAAATTTATTTCATGTACAGAATCGACCTCTCTACATTACATTATAAGTATAGATATAGATAGACAGATATAGATATAGAAAGATAAGAAAAATACGTCTTATTTATACACCCTTGTCATGTCATATTCCTAACCGACTTCCTTATTGACTTATGCCTTACCTTTAAACTTCTGAACCTTTGTTAGGTGTGTCATTTATCAATGGAATAAGTCATATTTTTTGAAAGTAGTTAAAATAGTTAAGAAATAGAATCCTTCTTAGTTCTGCCCAATGTCATGTATAAAGGACAAGGTTGTTTATAGAAGATTCTGCCCAGAAAAACGAAAGTAAAAATTTACGCCGTAATATTGTCTTAAATTTTCGCGATTCATACTATTAAAATAAAACACTTTTTAACCGGATTTATCGCGTATATTTATATTTTAAATTTTTAACTCGACGTTTCGGTGTTTTTGCCGACCCCGTGGTCACGAGCGACTGAGGTGTCAAGCGTCGGATTGATAGCTGGAAAAGTTATACATCATCATCTCCATCTGTTTCTCAGTCTTCGTGCGTAGCATTCTGGATTGACAAAAAACGAGCTGACAGTATCTTGACTTTTAGGTCGTGCAGCTTGCTGGATGTAAGATTTAATGTTTTTCAGGATAGGGTCCCATGTCGGTGATAGTTTCCAACCATCTTCTCTATTGAGATTAGGGTGTTTTTAATTTCAATCGCTTCTCTGATCATTCTAGGAATGTAATGTGTCTCTCTAGATAAAATTTTCACAGAGTCAAAACTCCATCATGTTTACTTCTACTGCCAAACATCGGAATTATTCTTCACGGAATGATTCTTCATTAGAATGCTATGGTTGGCTTAGAATGGAAAAATGTGTCATTTCACATTTGTCATGTCACGCGGGTAAAATACACTTTGACTACACGATTTTATAAATTCATAAAACAAAATAAACGCTAAAGCGTATAAATATCCCTTAAGCGTAAGAAATTGTAAAACGGCTTTAAAAGCAGTTCTCCAGCAATTGTCGTACGATGAAACCGAGATGCTACTGACTGTTATAAGTTATTTTTTGATAATGTTTGCATAAATAAGGTTTAATAAATAAAATAGTTATGTAGGTAAATCTCTTAAATTTAAAATTGTCACAATTTCCTATTTTATTTTTATTTCTTAAGAAAAGTTAAATAGATTCTACGAGTTTTGTATTTAAAATCCATATTTTATTTTATAGAAGTTATATTTAATTTGAATGATTTTTAAATGTTGTTTTAGCACGCTCCAGGCTGAAAAACAGGATTATCCTAATTCAGGCACCAATGTTCTATCTTTCCTTGTATATTTAAGCCAATATTTGTAATTTATGCTTTTTTGAAATGAATAAACATTTTTATTTTTATTTTTTATTAGGATGAATAATCCAAGTGACTCACGCTTGTTTCGCCAGGGTAGCGTTCTCTTTATTAGTCCGTCAACAAATATTGCCACTTGGGAGTGTTCTAGGAACGGTTTACGAAGAGCCCGATATTTCTTTAACCCATGTTTATCCTTGAATTTTATCTTCAAAAACTATAAAATTAGAATGCAGTCAAACTAGAATTTAGTTTCTGTTATAAAAAAGATGTCCAACTGTTGGCAATGCATTATAGAAATGGTTTTAGCTTATCATGAAGTCGTCGTGGCGTCGTGGTTACTGTGCATATCAAACGATATCGCAGGTTATGCGCGCTCGGTGCGGCCGGTTTTGGGATGGGTGACCGCCGACCTTTCATTTCTTACGACGACTTCCGTGCTTCGGAGGGCACGTTAAGCAGTCGGTCCTGGGTGCTGTATACTTGTATACAGAAGTCGTTAGGGTTTGTCAGAAGCCATATCGGCACCCTGAAATATCTGACATCCACCAACCAGCACTGGGCTACCCAGAGGAGAGACTCATAGCCCTGCAAGAGGCTCATTACACGGAATTGTGATGATGATGAATTTTGGCTACATAAATGTCATCAGAGTGGATCCTAGAAAATACCTACATAACAAAATACTGACGTTGAATTCAAGAAATGTAATATTATACCAATGAAAAAGTGTTTCACATTTTTGTAAATATTTTCCGCAAGATGTTGAAGTATAAAAAAATAAATATCAGAAATCAAGGTCTTACAAGTAATATATCAGAAAAAGAGGAAATCCACAGTTATCCCTTGAACGCCGGCAGGATTTGTTATTCAATTTCCGTTTGCAGACTCAAACACTTGTACAATCTCCACGAAGTTACGATAGTAAACAGCTTGAGCAGTGAAAATGGCTGTTCTCCGAAATAAATGTGTCTAAGAGATTAGCTGTATTGGAAGAAGTGAAAAAGTTTGGTTGGGCAACGAACGATATGAAACAGGGTTTTCAACAAGAACTTTGTTTTATAAATCAAAATAAAACAATGTTTGAATTTTTGATTGTAATATAAAAGTAAAGTTGCCCATTATGATTAAAAAATTACATCTGATAAATGTCCACTACAATCACGCTTACAGGTTTTTTCATAAAAGTTTTTGATAACTTTTTGGCGGAAATGGTCGGTGTGACGCGGCAGCGTGTCAAGTCAAGTTCAAGCAAAGGAACTGCCTAGCCAGTGCTTAGTGTAATATTACACGATCCACTTGGTGCCACTTTTAACCATTCTATGACTCAGAAGCTAACGTAAACGTAAACACATAAAAGTAAGTGTGTTGAATCATATTTATAAGGACTCATGGAAGCCCAAATTTTCTGAAGCTAGGTCAAACGCTTATAAAGTTATGAAGGTCAAAAATTCGTAAATTTTAGTACAGACTGACTGACATATAGTACGTAAATCTAACCTGCTTCCAGATGACCTACAATAATGAAATTAAAAATAAAAAAAGAGTCAAAAAATAAGTGGAAAAAAAAACTTGTAATATGTGCTAAACGAAAATTTCAATACCTTCCTGGGTTTCTTTATAAAAAGTAATGATATCCCACCAAAAAACATAAATGTAAAAATCAACAAATGCAGAGCATTAAAAAAACTGACTTCACGTCAAAGCTTTGGCCGAGTTAGAGGTTCATCCACGTAAACATTCTCCGAAATCATAAATATTGTATCAAAAATTTGAAATTTTCAATGAAGTACCCAAATAATTTCAATGAAATTTCTATGGGACTAATTATTATAATTATTTGATTATCTGAAACAAGAATTAATTGTAAAATCGATTCATAATTATCTGAAATATCGTGTAACAAAAAAAGGACAAAAAACATACAGACGAATTGAGAACCTCCTCCTTTTTGGAAGTCGGTTGAAAAGGAGAGCCAAGTTCAATACAATATCTATGCTTGGCTGTGGGCCTCGCCGCAAAAAGAATAGAGATCTAACTTGGTGCCAAGTTATGTGCAAAATCGAAATATGTATTTATATAAACAAAATAACATTATGAACATGTATTTCACTCTATTTCTTTGCTTTATTGGATACCTATAACAATTGCTGTTATTTAAAAATGTGAGATCTTAAAGAAGGTTAGATTTGACTTAGCCATAATTAAAATGTTGAATAACTTAATCAAATGACTGATGTTATGAAAACTCGCCAAGTCATATCTTACCTACTTTAAGATTTCACATTTTTAAATAATAGCAATTGTTATAGGTATCCAATAAAGTAAAGAAATAGAGTTTAATACTTATTCATAATATTATTTGTTCCTAGAAATACATATTTTGATTTTGCATAAAACGTGGCACTCATTTAGATCGCCATTCATTTTGAGGCGAAGCCAAGCATAGATTTTGTATTGAACTTGGTGGAATTTTGGTGGGATAATTACTTCACAAATTTTGAATTTCAGAGATTGTGGTAAAAAGATTTCTTAACCGACTTACGCTTAAATAAATTTGTACACTTTTAACTAACTTAAACTAATGAACAACAAACAACCCGTCAGTGTATCTTATCTTTTAATATATAAAGCTCTTCTGTTACTGGTTGAGTGACTGACAGACAACGCACAGCCATATTTACTGGTCACGGGAACGGGAAGTATTGGACTTTTTAATTTGTATTATTCGTTGAGTGCACGGATGTGATACTTGGCATAAAAGTTCTTCAATGAGTGACTGGCTGTGTTAAAAGTAAATAATGTTTATGCGCGTACAAAGTCGCAGGCAAAAGCTAGTAAGTAATAAAAATCCATTTAAATAAACACTGTAAAAAAATTCCAACTAGTTCCCACCTCTAACATTGCTTGAAAAATTGGCAATATTTTCAATTCGCAAAAAACACTTGTCTATACAAAGGAGCGACATATCAAACAGAATCCAAATTGCATTCTGGTCGGCCATCGCTCGCACGCGGTCGATGTCTGAAATTGATTAATTGTCTATATGCCTGCAAAGTGCACGTTTGTTTTCAGGACCCAGTATAATAGTTTTAGAAGTGAATACTGAAATTGATCTTGATTGAGATACTCGTACTGGAAAGAAATGGCTGGTTTCATACTACATTATGTTTTAAAAGGATTTCGATTTTGTTATCGCGCGCTTTTGTGTTAAAATGAAGATCAGATACAATTTTTAGTTAGTGTTTTATTCATCTTTGTAGAGTAAGAAATATTTTTTAACAACGATATCATACTTACTTACAATTCCATTGTAACCCATCTTTTTCTGTTTTTATTCATATTGTATTTTATAATATGTGGTGAGCAATAAAGAGTTTTTGTTAATGTATTGTATTGCATTTCTGAGTAACGAATCAAAAAGAAAAGTTTTACCATAATCTTCATAATGCCAGAAATACACATGACGTATTCGTTCGTAGAACCGGCAGCAAATCTTAATAACCTGACTGTTTCATGGTTCCCGGTTTTAACCGGTTTCAACCGGACCAGGTTGAAGAATAATCGATTCTAAACATGCTCGTGTTGAGATGTATATTAGGATAAACCCTAGGTCTGCATTGAGGCCTGCATAACACAAGCTTTATCATCATAATCTTTAACTTTATTTTAAAGAGATTACTGTGGAGCCATGGGTTTCTCCTCCCACGATCCAAGCTATTTATTTTGTTTATTTGTTCTTGGAACAGCCCAATTAGTCAGGGTCCATATAAAAAAATCTTCATACGTACTAAACAGTATGCTTGGAAGGGCCCGAAATATTTTTTTAATAATTTTATTCTCACCACGGACTATTTTATATTCTTACTTAGGTCAATTTTTTTTGTATGGACTAGATCGACTGATAAGTACAACCAGCATAAAAATTTACGTATTATTAAAAATTTAACATCGATATTATATAAAACCACTTTACTTTTTTTCTTCGTGAAGGAATAATTACTCAAACATAACTCTAATATTATAACTCTTTAGAAAAGTAAGCAAAGTATACGTGTGAGGATAACCCAATGGCATGGTTCCTCCTAGAACAGGTAAAAAGGTCCACCATTTTGTTTTTCGTGTCTTGTTTGTATGCCAATAGCCAATAGGGTAAAAGCAATACTGTAAATCAGTATAAGTTTTTTGCGAATAAATTAATTCATTTATTTATTTAAAGCTTACCCAATGCTAGTTGGTGCATTTCAGAATTTTAAGGGTTTATACACAAACGACTATCATTTACTGGATACAGCATCTGAGATCGACTGTTTTATGTTTCCAGCTCTGAAGCACAGAAGTTGTTGTGGGAAATTAGTAATCGGCGGTCACCCTTTCTTGTACTGACCGGAATGAAAGTTGCTAGACCTGCAATATGAAATAATATACATAGGAGTTTCGACGTCTCGACGACTGTAACACATGTTTAAAGATGCTTAGTAAATAAAATAATAATAGATAAAATCCCCAGACAATCACATCAACTACATGGCCCCAAAGTAAGCATAGCTTGTGTTATGGGATACCATGTAGCGTACTAGGGGGGAACCTAGAATATAAATTTATATTTATTTATTTGCCCTTTATTATTAAACTAGCTGTTGCGCGCGGTTTTACCCGCGCAATTTCGATTCCCGCGGGTTTTGCGGGATAAAAAGTAGCCAATACGGATACGGAAGAATCCCTCTAAGTAATGGTAAAAGAAATTTTGAAATCGGTCCAGTAGTTTTTGAGCCTATTCAATACAAACATTCAAAAATACAAAGGTTTCCTCTTTATAATATTAGTATAGAAAGAAAAACACTATGTACAAAGGGTGGCCTTATCGCTTGGAAGCTATTTCTACCAGGCAACTCAAAACTTTTATTTATAAACAGATAGACACCCAGACACGAAACATTTCTTTTTCTTTTATTGTTCCGTGCGGGAATCGAACCCGCAACCACTGGCGTCTGAGGCAGATAGGTGTACCCCATTGCCAAAGTGCTTATTGTTTTGTACCTTTTCAGTTTAAATGTTAGGTTGACACGAATCGATTTTCTATTTATATTACAATTATAAGCCTGGATGCTTCGTACTATTCCAGTTTATCCAGATGGGTCCTGCACTTACCTTCAGATTATGTGGATATGAAAATAAGTTAAATAAAGAATTGAACATAAATGAGTTTTCTTTCTTCTTTTCCTTCTTTCTCTTTCTAAATTGAACAAAATAAGAACATTGAGTTTGTTATATGGTAGTGTCCTAATTAATACACAACTGAATTTTAATCAGATACGAAAACCTTTATGTGTCTTCAACTTAAACGACAAGGATTTATTCTATGATAGATCTTAGTTCCTTTTAGTTGTTATTATTTCCTAGAAACGATTCCCGATGCTCAAGTTTAGTTTAAGGTTTCCTAATAATGTTTGGTACAAGTCAATTGTGTTAAGCGAGAAATTTCATGGAATATTCACTGGACCTACAATCTGTAGATCTATTATGGATCTTAAAACCATGCGAAGATATCATGAAATAGTTTTGACGTAAAACAAATCATGCAATCATTATTCGGTATTACTCCTCGGCGAAATCTTTTAGATAAGCTCTGGTCATGTAGACTGAATACAATAACAATAACAATTATAGTATTTATCTATGAAAGTACACCAAATGGAAAAACAAATGAAATCAAGAAAAAAACATATCATAGTGCGATCTCACCCTTTTTCAATGGACGTTTTTAAGTCATTTTAGATATTGTGAGCGACACAACTTAGATTATAAATTATATTTATTATTATTTTTATTTTCATTTTTTTTACACTATAACTAATTATTTTGTTTTTAATCTGTATTATGATTGAAGGATGTAAGATTAGAGTTCTTAGCCTCAAATGTATGCACAAATGTTAAAAAACTAACTGTCAAAGTAGTCAAGTAGATCGTGCCCGGCAACGTATATGTGTTCTATGCCCGGCAACCTAGCCGACCTCCGCGCCTTTTTTATCTTCCTCTTTTGTTAACAAGTAAATTGAAAACTAAATAAATTCGTATAAGTGCTATCCGTGGTTTACTTTCTATCGATCCTGACCATTCGTCGTTTATAGATATGATTGAAGCTGTAATTGCAAAAATTATTATAATGCCTCTTGCATGCAAATGTAAAGGGATTCGTTCATTAATTATGTCATCATTGTATCATAGAAATCTTTTATATCATGGTCATGTCATGAAAGAACAATGAAAGTGAAAATCGCAGGACCGAGTAACTTGGAGAACTTTGGAGTGGCTTTTATCTAGGTATGGGCATCTGTCGACTGATTTTGATGATGATGATTCGCTACAGTGAATGTTTGTTGGTACCCAAAATACTCATTATCAAAACAATATATTTTTTAAGAGCGAAAGATGTTTCTAGTGTTTTTATGGTTCATTTTATCATAATAATATAAAGCTGAAGAGTTTGTTTTTTTGTTTGTTTGTTTGAACGCGCTAATCTCAGAAACTACAAGTGGGATTTGAGAAATTCTTTTTGAATTTGATAGCCCAACTCTTGAGGAAGGTTAAAGGCTATATTTTATCCCGAAATTCCCACGGGATCAAAAGTTACGCGGGTAAAACCGCGCGCGGTGGCTAGTTTTTTCATAAAGGGCAAACATCTTGTCATTGTGTTCAAACCACAAGACAAGATGCTTTGACGGATCTGAGATATTAAATGGCGCCTTTCGGTGACAGTTATAATATCTCCTGCCTGATTTTCTATCTCTTTCTTTGTTCCGTTCCTAAAAGTGGCAAAACTGTTTGCTGGTGGAATTCATCTGAATGGTCATACCTGCACCGGCATTACCACAAAGCCTATTAAATCTATTAATGGAAGCTTCAGTTTTTCTTCTTACCTTCCACGCTGGACTGGGAGCGAAAGAAACACATAGAATGTGCCAGCTGCTTCTCTTCCAGGGCATTCTGTAAAAGTCAGTTAAGGGACAGAGGTTTTAAAGGCGTTTTTGTGGGCGATAGGCTGACCCCCTATCACTACATAGTCTCTCTCCATCTTTATAATACCTCCAAGTTTGTCAAACGTAACATCAGATGGTCTTGTAACCTCTGGTGTTCTGCCTACCCCATAAGGGATACAGGCGTGACGTTATGTATGTCAGTTTTTCTACACAGCCCTCGTCTTTGACTTGTGTCAGTTTAAATTTAAAAACTTAGCTGAAACTTGCACTAGAAGCGACACCTAGTTCACCAACTTTGTTTATAAAGTATATACTTTATAGTGCCCCAATATGTTTTCTAAGTTGACTACTTACTTTAGTGTTCTGGTAGCCAGTACTTGACGTAAAATGTTTTCTGTAGTTGTTCGACGGCTTGTATCTCTTTTATACAGTTTGTTATTCGAAAGTTTTTGTTTAAGAAGCTCTAGTTCTTAAGAGGAGAATGTTTGTATTTTATATACCTACACACATCAGAAAAAGTTTGAAATCACTAGCAAAAGGTGGAATATTTTTTAAATTATGCTTTTTAAAGGAATTTTGCTTTCGTAACATTTTTTTTATAAAAAAGATACACTTATTGAAGAAGAAAAATATATTTTTGCTTTTATTTTTTATTAACAAAAATTGAATTTAAAAATTTTAATACAATGTCGGATAGTTAATAATTGAAAGAAAAAGAGGATTTAACAAAATATTGTCAATATTTATTATGTAATTGTTTTAATTTAGTACAAGATAATTCATAAACATGGTTTTTTGACACAAAACGTATTTTTGTTGATCACTTCGTATACAATTTACAAAGTATTTTATTTTTTTATATAAAAAAAGTTTATTTGTTGTCACAAAACTAAATAGAAGTAAACACAAAGTAGGCAAATGTAATTTAAACGCTGAAGGCGGGCAGCCCTTTCCCATTTATTTCAAAGATGCGGCCGAGTTGAATTACTGTAGATATCTGTACCTGTGGTGATAGCCTTGGGGTACTTCACGTTGATCTTAAATCAAGCTTGTCAAGTCTAGAAGTAAATATTGAACTACAATTTCATGTAATGAAAAAAATCCGAATGTTTAACATAGAGAAATTATTGCAAAAAAGTGATGGTGAAAAGGTTTTTTTTTGCGTTTTTATGTCCAAAAACTTTAAAAATATTTGTTTGAATGCAATGTTTCATCTGAATTTAGATTTTTCAATTTCTTTAATGTTTGATCTCAGATGGTAAAGATGCAAATCAATAAAATAATGGAGCTGTGGTAGCATACAACAAAAGACGGCAAATAATTATGCCAAATAATTTAATGGCCAACTACAACCAGGATCCGCCAGCGCAGTTGGTAGATTGCGCACCCGGAATGTGGGAGATCTGCATCCAAGTCCCTATCGGCATCGATATTATTTGGTATGGTTTTTTAAATATTATGTATAAGGATAGGACGTTTGTCTTCAATGCCATCTGATAGAAAGTGTGCATGAAGCCTATGGTGGTATTTACTTATATAATTTTGTCTATAAAAGTATTGCAAACTTGTACTGCGCATTATTTTGGATATAAAGAGTTGATTTGTGGTCATCGGCCAAATTTTTTTTACGCAATAAGTATCATTTATAGAAACAATTTCTGCAAAAAAAGTATTTTTTTTTTACATGGAAAATTAATATCAATATCAATATTTATAAAACTGTTCCGTTACTGACTGAGTGACTGAGGTACTGAGTGACTGAGTGACTGACAGACAACGTACAGCCGTAACTACTGGGCGTAGAGAGCTGAAATTCGGAACATATTTTCTTTAGGGTATGTAGAGGTGCACTAAGGAAGGAATTAATTCCCACGGGAACGGGAAATAGAGGACTTTTTAGTTTGTATGAAAAATCTTATTCCTTGAGTGCACCGATGTGAAACTTGGTGTAAAGATTTTTTAATGTGTGTCTGGTTGTGTTATGAAAGTAATTCCCGAAATTCCCACGGGAACAGGAAATATATGATGTATTAGTTTGTATGAAAAAATCCCATCCCTTGAGTGCACGGGTGTGATACTTGATATATAGGTTCCTCAATAAGTGTCTGTTTGTATTATGGAAGGAATTCCCGAAATTCCCACGGGAGGGGGTTGGATTTTTTAGTTTTATTCCTTGAGGGTACGGATGTGATACTTGGCATGAAGGTTTTTCAAAGAGTGACTGGTTGGGCTACGAAAAAAATTCCCAAAATTCCCACGGGACGGGAAATATATGATTTTTGGTTTGTATGAAAAAAACTTATTCCTTGAGTGCATGGGTGTGATACTTGGTATAAAGGTTCTTTCAGTGGGTGTCTGGTTGTATAGTTTCTGAAATTTCCACGAGAAGGGTAGTTAAGCGCATACGAAGTTGTGGGATAAAGCTAGAATCCCATAAAACATAAAGCAAAGCATGGTAACTCTAAATTACCATTAAAAGAAAGTCGACTACACGCTATTACAAAACATCTCGTAGTACTACGTTGTAGTATTATCTATGAAATGCTGCGTCGTAGTAGCTATGCTCATCGACAGCGACTGTTGTCAAAAACGTTTGTGGTTCCATATTTCTACTTTTTTGTACTAGGCGACGCTAAAATAAATATGCAGGTACGTTGATATTGTATCAAAGAAACTAACAATAAATTTGGCTGGTGACCAAAAAACAACCCTGTATAATAGAAATAATGTTTATCATTTTGATCATAAATGTTAAATATCACAACAAATTTCAATAAAAATAAAAAACTTCTAAACAAAAGAACAATCTTAAAAGACACTTTAGTACTGTCTTGAGGCATGGCTCGAGATTTCAGCTAGCCCATGATACTACTTGAGACGCACCTACTAATACAGACGCATTAGGTAAGAAGCGACTGCAAAAGAACTCAATGGTTTATTTTTTCAATGTGAATCCTAAATTAATAAATGCGATTTTTCTACACACTGCAGCGGAATCAACTGTTCCACTTCAAAAGATATATTAAAATTTTATACGAAAACATTTTTTTTTGCTCAAACAACCTTTATTTTTGTACAGGTTGACTGGAGAAAATTTTCAAATACTGAAGGAGTGCACTCTGTACTCGATTCTGGTCATAATTACGTAATGAAAGTAGGTGCTTAATTTTTCAATAGAATACCCTATAAATAGATAATGTTTTGTTACTATTTTACTTACACCTGAATCAATCCCGGCACGTGACCTGGCACGCGGATCGCTGCCAATGCTAGTATAACCATGCGTTGCGTAATCAATTCTTTAACTTTCGGTTAAGTTTACTCAGTAAATTTCACATTGTAGCGTCTAAATACTCTGCCCAAAGATTTCTGTTTATTTTTCTTTTATTTTGTTCCTTTTTGTAAATTTAATTTTAAATAAAAGGAATCTTAAAAAAATAATTTTAAATTAATAAGATTCCTTTTATTGGTTGCCTGGTATGTCAAATTGTATTTTATTTGGCAATAAAGAGTATTATTATTAAATAATTGATATTTATTTTTTATAAATTTTTTTTTTCTTAAATCTCAAACTATCATGTCCTCAAATTTTAAAAGTAACCCACCAGTCACCCTGTATAAAGTTTGATATCTGTTTTAAATTTAAGTTATCCTACTTTAAAAAAGTTAAGAACTTATCACAGTCCAAGTTTCCCTCGTTATTTGGAAATATCGTTTCTTTTACAAATCGAGAACATAAATATTGAGTTTCCAGTTTTAAAATTATTGAATTTGACTTTAACTTGAACTTTATTCTCTGCCAGTTTAAGTTCTCTATCATTGAGTTACTATGTACTAACTTACTAGAGAAGACATAACCTATCTTCGCTTTGTCACATCAAACTGCGGCCCCTGATCCGCATTTCACTCGGACGCTGCTATCAATGTATGTGATAGGCCACACATAGTTTTTTTTTTGTAAAAAAAATATTGAAAAATGTAAAAAATGCCTTGCTGTGTATTAGGATAATGCAGTAATACTTCCAATCGCAAAGGAATAACTTTTTATCAATTAAAAAATAAGATTTTAAGATCTTAAAATGAAATATGAATAATATTGTTCTTGTCGCCATGTTAAATTATTCATCAAAGACTAAAAATATTTAGATAAGAAAAGTAGGTAAAATAATTTACCATATATATTACCTACGCCTAGAAAAATCTTTAGGTATTTTTTATGATTATTTTACTCTAAATGTGTTTTTTTTAATATTCAGGGTGTTTATTCAAAGGGCAAGCAATTTTTTTAATGAGGTCTTTTCAAGGATACGTACAGTTCCCGAATATCGTTTTAAAAGCTCCGACAGACGGCGTCAGATGTCCATGATCTGTCAAATTTGGGTCAGGCTGAGTGCCAAAACAGAAAAAAAAACATCTTTTGTCTTGTAATTCACTTCGATTAGAATTCTCTTGTGAGTACAGTGAGTGAATAGTATCTCTTCGTGGTATTTTTCATGTTTTGACAGATAATGCTTTGCCAAGCCCTCTATCAGAAGTACAGGGAAACTCTTTTTTTTCTCTCTACTCTCTTCTTTTACTCTCTACAAATGTTATAATAAATATGTCGAATATTTAAAATCACTCAAAATTAGTAAATAGCATACATTTTTAAATAAAAATTATGGGCGCACTATAAACCACTGATAACAAAATTATTTATGATATACAAAACCATGTTTTATAAGTATAGCGACACTTTAGCAGATTTTAACCATTTTTGAATAAAATGAAAGTTGATGATAGAATTTCAAAGTTTGATTGTTTTGTTTTATATTTGTAAATATGAATGACTGTACTATTACATTAATTTTACTATTAAATTTCCATTCATGTGCAGTGTGACCAGTGGGTACTATGTTTTAGGGAGTAAAATGGTCAAATTTTAAAACAAAATCAAGGTTTTTATTACTGTGATTGGTTAAATTACAAATTCTTGAATTGAATTGAATTGAAAAAACACCCTGTAGATATACAGGGTTGTTTTCTAGATACCAGCGAAAAACAAATTTTATTTTTTGATACGATATAAAAGAACCTCCATATTTATTTTAGTATCGCTCAGTATAAAAAAAATATATAAAATGGCACTATTAATGCTGTCAATTTTTTTTTCATAATTTTACAAAATACATCTTATTTCTGAAAACTGAGAAAACTGGCTGTTCACATATTTTTTAACGAAGTTATCAAATTTAAACGTATATTTTATTCGTTCAATATCAACTTAGACCATTTGCCCATAGTGGCAATAGAACAGTCGTCGTGTCTACGCAAAATGTCAAAGATTTAATAATTTTAATAAAGAAATAAAACATAAAGTGTGAAACCTCATAAAATTTACAAGGTTAAATGAAGAAGACAAACTTAATATTTTGTTTGCAGTCAAAAAAATACATAAATATATAAATAAAAAATAACGTCGTCTTATTTATCTAAATTCTTTTGCAGTCATGACATAAACTTTGAATACCTACTTCAAAACAACGTAGGTATAAAAATTTCTACAAACACAAAATTACACGTGAACCAACCTTTAGTTTTCAAAGAAAGATTGATCTGTTTAAATTTTATTTAGATACTATAATATTTATTAATATAATATAGATTATATTAGATAATGATGACCGGCTGGTGTAGCGGTAACATACATTGCCTTCTATGCCAGAAGTCCTGGGTTCGAATCCCGGCGGCGGCGGATATTTGTGTGGTGAACACAGATATAAGTCGTCAAGCCATGGATGTTTATATTATGTTTATTTAAGTTTATTCTAAAAAAAAACAAGTATTTATTCAATATGTATGTTTACATATTTCTTAAGTATATCAGTTATCTAGTATCCATAATACAAGTTCTTTAAGAAACTTAATTTGGGATAGATAATGTTGTGTGAGTGTCATAAAAAAAAAAACTATACTGCTTTAAAAACCATCTTTAGAACTTATCACAGTCCAACTTTCTCTCGTTATTGATAAATATCAACCTTTTGCCAATTGAGAACATAAATATTAATTGTCCATATTTAAAACTATATAATTTGAAGTTATCTCTATTCGAAACTATCATTTTCATATTGTTCTCTTCCTACAAATTTCTCCTTATTGATTCCAAGATTCTTAGCTGAACATCACAAGTTTCCTGAAGTAAATACCAAGGGATTTGTATATTCATTGCTGACGATAAAACTTCTAAATAAATTAAACCGGCTCGTAAAGTTACCAGAGTTATTAGATTAGTTCTTTACGATTTGTTATACTTTTTATATTCGACTCATCGGAGAGTGTAATTAGATTCTAAATTGTTTGCAGAGATTTTTAGATTTTGTTGGTTTAAGATTGAAGATGTAGATTTATATAATTACATCAATGCATTATTTTTGTATCAATACTTTCTGTGTGATATTCTTTCTCTGAATCCCTAATCGTGACAAGTACAGTCCGTCAACTAAGTAAGTATAACGGCATGAGGATGCTTTTTTGTTGTTACATAACTGTTATTTGAAGGTGTTTTTCTTAGCTTACATTAAATTATTAATGATCATTATGTGTAATTAATAAAGGATATTCTGAACTGTTTACCATGCATAGTATAATTTTATAATAAAAAAATAGCTGAAATCTGGTCTGATGATAATTAAGATAAAAGGTCGGAGAAAAATCATCATCACAGTTAGGAAATAAAGGTTTAAAAAGGATATTCATAAATATACGATATCTTCCTAATATAAAAAATCTTCCGTTACTGACTGAGTGACTGACAGACAACGCACAGCCATAACTACTGGAACATACATTCCTTAGGGAGTGTAAGGGACCACCAAGGAATGAATATCCGAAATTCATACGGGAACGAGAAATATTGGACTTTTTAGTTTGTATGAAAAATGTTATTCCTTTAGTGCACGGATGTGATACTTAATATAAATGTTTTCAATAAGTGGCTTGTGGTTTCAAGAAAGGAATTCCTGAAATTCCCACGGGAATGGAAGATAAAAAATTATATAATTTGTATGAAAAATATAATTTCTTGAGTTCACGGATTTGGAACTTCGTATAAAAGTTCTTCAACGGGTGTCTGGTTTTATCGTATTGAAAGGAACTCCCGAAATCTCACGGGAACGGGAAATATATAACTTTTTAGTTTTTATGAAATATCTTATTGAGAGCACGGATGTAATACTTAGTTTAGAAATTTTTCCATGGGTGTCTGTTCTATTATGGAAGTTATTCCCGCAATTCCCACGGGTATGCAAAATATTGGACTGTATAGTTTGTATGAATAATTTAATTCTTTCAGTTGAATTTGAAGTTGAAATTGGATTGAAAGAACTTGGTATTAAGGTTCTTTCAACGGTTGTCTGGTTGTATTGTGGTAGGAGTTCCTGAAATTCTTACAGGAAGGGTAGTTTACCGCATACAAAGTTGCGGGAAAAAGCTAGTTCGGAAATATGGGTTTAAAGATATACGATATTCATAATAAAAGTCATAAATATACGACCGAAATGCTTCATCGTTGTAGACACATACAATTAAAGGGTGCTCGCTATTGGGTCTCATTTAAAATACTTGTAGATAGTTGCCTCAAATAAAAAGTATTTTAAATAATATCGGTATGTTATTAATGAATAAGTTGATGATTAATTTATAAAATAAGTTGATAAAAAGATACAAGTATAAGACGATTTGATTATTGTAGTCTAAATAAGAAATATTGTGGCTAAATTCCCGCTCAAAAATAAGTTCACGCTATGTCGATGTCTCTTTGCTGGATTAATTACAAGAAATTAACGGATAGGGCGGAATTGCGGTATGTAATAAAAAAATGTCCATGTTTGGCCGTGTCAAGTAAGTAAAAAATAGGCCTACTGCCCTTGGACAAACTAATGATAAAAGCTGTTCAACCTGACTGACCCTCCACTTGGTGGTAGTAGTTTGCACTATGGTACCAGATGAGATGGTAAAACAAGGGTTTAGTTCCTCATAAAAAAATATTAGTGCTTACTGAAGTTTGACACGAACGTGTTCCATACAAAAGGTTACTATTACGTGCCATATTATGTTATAAAAAATTACACTTTATTGTAATAAATAAAATATAAAATTAATAACCCATGCTGGACTGGGAGGGAAAGAAAAACATAGAATATGCCAGCTGCTTCTCTTCCCGGGCATACTGTAAAAGTCAGTTAAGGGACAGAGGTTTTAAAGGCGTTTGTGTGGGCGATAGGCTGATCCTCCGTAACTACAATAGTCTCTCTCCATCTTTATAATACCTCCAAATTTCTCAAACGTGACATCAGATGGTCTTGCAACCTCTGGTGTTCTGCCTACCCCATAAGGGATACAGGCGTGACGTTATGTATGTATGTATTAATAACCCTGACTGCAGTGCTTAGTGTCCAAGGAATAATACGTGAATATGAAACTAAAGACTCATTTTATTTAAAGCATAATTCAGAGAATTCATCCTATAAAATACCTACTTCAAAACCAGTAAGTTAACGTCAACACTTGGGTTTCTGCATTTAGGAACCATAGCCGACTCGACACGATCTCTTTGGTAAACTTAGTCGAACGTTTAAAGTTTGAACAAGAACAACGTAATTTAGATTCCGAAAGTGACTAAAGTACATCTTGTAAGAGGAAACTAGTATAAAATACTAGATCAAGATCCATTAATTACATTCTTTGTACGGTCTCCGAGATGCAGTTGTCTAAATACTGCTAATCGTGAAGTTGCGCATGCGATGCCCGCAAGGAACAAGAAATAAAAAAACGGTTCCGGGTCTGCGCGTTTATCTCCATTATTTATTTATATGCTTAGTTCCCTCCTAGTTCGCTTCACAGTATCCCATTTGGTGTGATTATCTGGGATTTTATTTATTTTGTTTTACCAAAGTACAGTAGGCTTAAACCCCATAATTCCTTTATTTTACTTTTATTAATATTTCCACTCATTAATACATTTTTTTATTAATTAGAGCCGAAAATTCAGCGTTTTGTACGTAGGGTATATATGTGAAGAGCACCTTAAATTACTTGTTTCGGGAGTACTATACGAAATTTTAGGAGTTTTTGCTTTTGTTTAGTCCTTTATCCAAGAGTATTTGAAGTTTTGGTTAATACACTTTCTTAGTGAGAAACATAAAATATAGGACTGTAGTCAATAATGCCAAAGAAATTAAAAACTGTAATTGTAAAGCCAAGGATTGATTTGTCATATATCATCCCTAGTAGCAAATTAATTGATATTTTGATTATTTAAATTTATTTGGCGTTTTTTTACAATGTTAGAACTATTGTCTTCCATATTACCTGTTAGTACACGTAGTTAGTACAGGTTCACAAGGAACCTTGAAAAAGAAAGGTTTTTATTACATAAAAAGTTATATAAAGTGTTTAAGGCTTCGGATTTCCGATACTTCACCACATATACTACGTTAAATTTTATCGACGAAATACTACACAAAGCGGAGTCGCACCCCTCACCTCTTTGAATGACAGCCATTTTAAAATTTAATATCTCGTACTTCTATGAGTTCACTAAAAAAATTTTTTTTACATTTGCATATCACCCCGATACACAAAAGTGGTCTTATGTGAAATATTATGATATTTTTTAGCATGAAAAGTAACTTTTTGCTAAGATAAAATGCAAAATAGTTTATGAAATTCTTATGTAAAGCTGAAAAACTTCACAAAAATTTACAAAATTTTTTTGTTAATATGCACTACCTAAAAAAGCTTAACATTAGTTTGTTTTTTTAATTTATTTGTTTGCAAGGAACTATTCTTACAAATAAATATCACATTAGTATTTAAATTTTGGCTAATTTGGTCAAAATTACAACAAAATACACGACTATTAGGTCGTACAAATCAGGTAACATTCCATAAGCGTGTGAGTGTGATCGGTATTTTTAAGGACAGTTAGGCGTGAGTGAGACAAAAACTACTTCTCATTGTTTTTCTTTAATTTAAACTTCTTTTCCGTCTAAAATATTACAGTAATTGTTTAAAGTGCCCGCCATTATTTTGAATGCAGGCGTTTGCCCTTAATCTGACTTGTTCAGTGGCTCTTTCTGGCTCTTTTTGTCATTTCTTAGTTATTCTGCCATCGTCTCCTGAAGATGGCGCTCCAGCACATATTTTCCGAAATGTGAGGGCTCACGTATTATTCGCCATTAATCGGACGACGCAGTACGAACGCGGTCATCGGATTTAACTCCGCTGGATTTATTTTTACGGGGAACAATGAAACAGATAATGTGTTGGGAAGTCCCGGACACCAAGGAGGAGCTCTTACATAGGATAATGACGAAAGCAAAGGAACTAAGAAACGAAAAGAGCCACTCAGCAAGTTGGATTAATACGTGGTGAGATACGTGGGTGAGGTATCGGAAATCCGAAGCCTAACAAACTGTACAAATATTTTAATGTATTAAACTTGCATATTTAAATCAAAATAATATAAAAAAACACTAACATTCTACACCGGCCAGTTGTTATGATAAACTTGCACAATATTGGTATTTTAACCATCCTGCCCATAAAGGATAAGTTATGAATTTTTGGTTTTCTAGACATCTCAAATTATGAACATAATAACATTTGCATCGGCTCATAAATATCTAATGAACACTTTTACTCATTCCTCGGATGAAAATAATCAAATATATTTTTCAGACACCCCAGTTCGTACTATGCTACTATGTATTCGTTTTTTTTATATACAAACATACATAACTTCACGCCTGTATCCCTTATGGGGTAGGCAGAGCACCAGAGGTTATAAAACCATGTGATGTCACGTTTGACAAATTTGGAAGTATTATAATAGTGGATCAGTCGATTGCCCGCGAAAAAGCCTTGGTCCCTTAACTGTTTTTAACAGTATGCCCGGGAAGAGAAGCAGCTGGCACATTCTATGTTTTTCTTTCGCTCCCAGTCCAGCATGGAAGCTTTTCAGAAGCTTTTGTTTTATTTGTACTAGGAAAAATATATTACACGAAGGATATAATTACACTAGCTGTTGCGCGCGGTTTTACCAGCCCAAATACGAATCCCGCGGGAAGTTCGGGATAAACAGTAGACTATGTGCTATTCCAAACTGTACACTATCACTGTGCCAAATTTTATCCAAATCCGATGAGACGTTCTCCCGTGATTGAGGAACATACATCTATACATCCAAACTTTCACATTTATAATATTAGTAAGATTGATTTATAATAATATCAGCCATATGAATATTTAAATAAAACACTTTTTAACCGGATTTATCGCGTATATTGACAATTAAATTTTAACTCGACGTTTCGGTGTCTTTGCAGACCCCGTGGTCACGAGCGACTGATGTGTCAGGCGTCGTATTGATAGATTGAAAGAGATATAGATCATGGAGATGATGATGTATAACTTCAAAAGTGTTTTATTTAATAGTATGAATCGCGAAAACTTAAGACAATATCATATGAATATTTTGTCCATTCTATCATCTAGTTGAGCAGGACTCAACTAAACTCACGTTTATATGAATTTTAATTCTCGTATTGAAGACCTTAGGTATATTTTAATCATCAAAATCAATCAAGCTAAAGAGTCTGGTTTCTCTGAATAGGCTCATCTCCGCATAGCCTGATTAAAAAAAAAACAAAATCAAAAATCAAGGCTATATCATTATTTATTTATCCTTCATTCTGCATTTATACAAAAGAGAAAACAGAACAGTAAAAAAGGAAACAAAAAAAAACACAATGTAAGAATAGGTGGCCTTGTTGTGGTGGCTATTGAGCGGTTGCCCAGGCAACCAAAATAAATAACGACACTTGGATCAAACCACCCGAAGCTGCTACTTAAATTATATAAACAATCGTTCGAGATAAGTTCGCTGCTCGACACGCCCTAAACACCAATAAAGGCGATAATCGGGTGGTTGTCTCCACCGAACAAGTCGGTCGTTTAACACTGGTTACGATTTTGAACAATAGCTCTCGAATTATGTTATTTAAAGTTTAAATCAAGGACTTTTTTAATTTCCTGAAGAAGTTAAATTAATTCTGCTTTCAATAATATTTAATTTAATTTTAATATTTTTAGTAAGATGAAATACTTATGAGTTTTTGATGATTTCAAATGATAAAATTGGCCTAGAATAGACCTTCCTCTTGTAATGAATTGAATACTATTTTGGGGCAATCATCTCCGTGATTTTATGGTGCGAGATATCTTTTTTCAAAGTACGCTCTTACAGTCATTACTTTCCACAAGTATTAAATGGCAATATTTTCGGAAAAAAACTGCATAGATGTTTATATTAAAATTCTTGTAGGCGCGAATATATTCTGTGTGATCAAAATAAACATAAATATTTTCGCAACAAATTTGAAAACGTTCATATGTATTAGGTTTCATATGTTCATATCATATGTTTCATTATATTTCTTAATTTTAACTAAAAGTTAGAGGTGATTTTTTGTTAAAAAACGCTTAAAAGAAATATTACCTTTTTGAACATCTGCTTCTTTCTTGTACTTTGATTTTGTTAACAAGGAAAAAAATTGAACACTAATATTTTTGTCTTTTTATTATTTTTGTTCTAATTTAAAGCTAAATTTTTGTTATCTACTAATTAGGAGCAGTCTTTTATTCCTCAATTCGAAATTCAAAAAAGTCGTCAAAGAAGCGACCCAATATAGAGTTTCAAACAAGGAAAATTACTTTATCTTAAATATAAAAAAGGTAATAAAAGTCTCAAATAAATAAAAATGCATGTTTCATGGCATTAAAAAAATTGTGACGAGTGTTTTTTTTTTTATATTGTAAGGATAGGACGTTTGTCTTCCATGCCACCTGATGGAAAGTGCGCATGAAGACTATGGTGTTACACGTCCATCCACGAGAAACCTATTCACTCGACACTTAAAAGTTCCAGGACTGTAGTGGTCAGGAAAAACAGACGCAGGCAGATTGTTCCACACCTTGCCAATCCGTACCAAAAAGGAACTATCGAAGCGTTTTGTTCGACTTCTTGGTAAATCCACTATATAGGGATGGAAGTTCTGTCTGCGTAGGTACCATTAGCCTTTTTATATTTACCACCGAACTAATATTTTGTTCTTAAGATGCAAGGGCAAGATCGTGTTTTTTTTGTATAGAGTAACAGTCAGTTCACACAGTGTCCATTTAACTGGATACGTTTTACCGGACACGTTTTTTTTTCATCAATCGCGCGATTTTCATAAATCCGTACCAAAAAGGAACTATCGAAGCGTTTTGTTCGACTTCTTGGTAAATCCATAGGGATGGAAGTTTAGTCTGCGTCTGGCAGTTCGGTGGTAAAAAGGGGTGGGTTCAATTTGATCAAAAAGAGCACTCGCATCCTCACCAAAATGTAGCCGATAAAATACTGTCAAACAAGCGTTTGGTGTTCGGTTCCCGATGACGTGATCGTGGTCCCGTGATCGTGGTCAGCATTACGGTGCATCGGGAGTAGATGACCAGCCTCCACTAGTATCTTTATAGCGCGTCTCCTAGCACTGTAAAAAATTGAGATCGAAGAATCTTTCAATTGGTCACTCAATATATACGGTAAAATCAGGATAGGCACTATAGACTAAACACTTAAAGTCCTAGTTCTTTGTCCTATATAAATAGATCAAATACAAATATACCTTGGCAAATAATTCAATGCAGTAAACTGACAGGTCCATAAGTCAAAAAGAAAAATAATGATACCAGTTAAAATCTTCGTAGTAGCTTCCATGCTGGACTGGTAGTGAAAGAAAAACATAGAATGTGCCAGCTGCTTCTCTTCCCGGGCATACTGTAAAAGTCAGTTAAGGGACGGAGGTTTTGTTGGCGTTTTTGCGGGGGATAGGCTGACCCCCTGTCACTGCAATAGCCTCTATCCATCATAATAATACCTCCAAATTTGTCAAACGTGACATCAGATGGTTTTATAGCCACTGGTGTTCTGCCTACCCCATTAGGGATACAGGCGTGAAGTTATAATGTATGTATCTTTGTAGTGTTAGGTACTGAATGAGAATGATTGAAATTGAATGATCCTTTTACATTCGTTTACAATAAATTTTTAACCAAATGTATAAATACGTGTATTTGAGGTGTCAACTTTATCTTTACAGTAACTTTAACGAAAATAAACAATTATCAAACATACTTTGTGCTTTAAAACAGTCACATTAGAAGTGAAAATTTTTTTTTGTTGCAATTTTGTAAAGACAACGAAAACGTAAGTGCCGAAAAGCATTTCCACTCTAGAAATAAAAAAAAAGTATAAAATATTTTGTGAGTCAAATATATTCAATATTTTGTGAGTCAGTTTATTAAGATATTATATTAAAAAAAAATCATTCATTCACTTAAGCTGCATCACTATTTTTTTTCTTCCCTAAAGTTCCTAAACTTCTTCACTGGAACTGTTTTTTTAATTTAATTTTACTGCATTTAATTATTTGCCAGGGTAAAGTTACAAATACACTATAGTAATCGTAAAATATACTAGCGTATTTTGAATAAGGGCATACAAAATTAAATTAAGATGTTTTTCGAGTGTCACTTAAGCATTTCATCAAGGTCCCTTTAAGGACTGTGTTCTATAGTAACACCAATTATATTAAAAAAAAAATATTCGCTTACTTCAAAATGTGATGGTATCGTCAGAAAAGTTTCTAGGTGTATTTCGGGCAGGGTGAAACAGAAGAAACTCAATTATGAGACATTTTAGCAGTGCATTAAAACTAAAATAGCAACAACGCTCTCGTTGGTTTTACATAATTGATTTGTAAGTTGAAATACTTACACCTACACCTCACACCTACACACATTAATAATATTATTATAATTAACTAAAAATAATAATAATAAATTAACATACTTTTATTTACAACGTATATTAGTCTAATAATATGAATCACTCTCGCACACCCTATACTACACTAAATAAATCTAAAGTGATTGCCATTGAAAGCCATGTTGACGATGAATATTCGTAATGAATAGCGACTGTCTGCACTAGAAACTTCCTTGTTTAAAATATAGTTTTACCCTCTTACTAAATATAAAAATGTATGTCTAAAATTTGTTAATTGAAATCAATGGGTAGTAAAATTGTTATTGAAATTATATTAAGAGGTTTTTGAACTTTGTTATGTAGATAAAATATGAAATATTTGAATACTCTGTACACTACTCAATTTCAAATTGTATTTCTCGAAGACAAGTGAATTGTATTCTTTTGTTTTGGGAAATAAACTTCTTAAACCACAAATAAAAAAACATCAAGTTATTTTTAAAAGATATATTTGTTTACTTACATTACATTCATCCATAACACAGGTTAAAATGCAAGTTCTTTTTAAAAATTAATTTGAAAATCTCATCCAATTTACATATTAATAACTTTTCTATTCCTTCTCTGAAAATAATCGCAAAGAATACAAAAGAAAACATGAAGTCAATAAAACGTTAATAAAAAAGCTACTGGGAAAAATTTCTGCAAGCAATCTTGAACTGTTTACAGGGGTGTTTCAGAGAATATTGCTACGAAGGTAAATGCAAATTACAGCGTGGCTCAATAAACAATTTATGGCAGTTTTTTTAAAGAAAGCTCTTGGATTTTCCTGTGTCATTGTGCGGTTTTATCTTGTATGGAATGTTACGATTTGCCTGTGGGAAAAATTTGCTTCGAATCACTTTTTCAACTGATTTGAGTAAATGGTGGCTTCTCAATTCGATGGAATTCCGTTTTGTGCGTGGGAACGTTACGTGATATTTTCATAAATTGTCGACTTATTAAATGATATTTATTCTAAATTTTACGGAATCCCACTTTAAGGGGTAGAGAAGAGATTCTAAAGTAATTTTATACGTTTTTCAACCGGTCGTATTGTGTTCCTTATATTTACGTTTTACGATAATTTTACATTCATACATACATAACTTCACGCCTGTATCCCTAATGAGGTAGGCAGAACACCAGAGGTTATAAAACCATCTGATGTCACGTTTGACAAATTTGGAGGTATTATAATGATGGAGAGAGACTATTGCAGTGACAGGGGGTCAGCCTATCGCCCGCAAAAACGCAAACCTTCGTCCCTTAACTGACTTTTACAGTTTGCCTGGGAAGAGAAGCAGCTGGCACATTCTATGTTTTTCTGACGCTCCTAGTCCATTTATCAAACGAAATCCTGGTCAGTTGTGCATTATAGTCATATTTAAAATTTCCGATATCTACGGAATGCATTGATTTAATATAACTACGTATTGAGAGAATTTCTAAAATAGATTCTGTACGCCCATCACAACCCATTGTAATCATTGTAATGATCCCACTGCAGGGTCTTAAAACTCTCCCTTGGGTGACGAGGAGGTTCAGGCCATAATCCACCAAGCTGGCCCAGTGCTGGTTAGTAGATGTCATAATTTTCAGGGTGCTGAAAATATTTTCTGACGAACCCTGACGAACACTGTATACAACATCCAGGAACGATAGCTTAACGTGCCCTCCAAAGCACAGAGTTCGTCGTGAGAAATGAATGATTGGTGGTTACCCATCATAATACCGACCGCGAAAAACTTTGCTTGACCTGTGATATCGTATGATATACACAGGACACACTGCACCTGGATGATTTCTTCTGCTGTCCATAACTAATTGTATTTAAATTCGTCTGTGGCGGGCAATTGTCATAATAATCACGTCATCAAAGAGTAATGTTCATAGCTGACCTGTCAAATTTTTGACAATTGACGAAATCTATTAAAGCAACATATAGTGCAAATAACAGCTCATTTTCGGTTAATTCCAAATCTTTTACTTACATTAGACACCTATTTTTGCACCAAATATTTTAATATTTTACCCTCTCAAATTACTCAATCGACTACTAGTATCATCCACTTAAAATGAAAATCCCGATATCGTTTCTAAGGAATTAAATCAAGTCTGCACCAAAAGTTTAGATATGAACAGGCAGCATTTCAATGGCAATGTCATCTTTATACATTCACATACCTAACAAAAAGTAGTTTGACAGCTCAGAGACTGTATGGACCGTGAACATTACTCTTTGTAACATATTTTTTTATTTGGGATGCTTCTCTTTTCATAAGTAATAATAACTAAAATATTGCGTACTAGCTGCTGCCCGCGACGTCGTCTGCGTGAACGCTATGCAGCACCAAACGCACCTACGATTATAACACTGCTAGCGTGATAATATGTAGCCTATATGTTGACCCGACTTCTTAACTATCTTCATGCCAAATTTGAAGTAAATCCATGCAGTACTTTTTGAGTTTATCCCGGAAAGACAAACAGACAAACAGACAAACAGACAAACAGACAAAAATTCTAAAAACTATATTTTTTGTTTCTGTTTCGATTGTAGATCATACCCCAAGTATTCTTTTAAAAAAATATTCAATGTACAGTTTTGACTTTCCTACCATTTTATTATATGTATAGATAATAGCCCGTAGCATAAGCAGTAGCAGGACAATGACAAAGAGTGGCAATAAACTTAAGGCCGTATACAGAAAGAAAGCTGGAAACTTATAAGCGCTTACCAGTGCAAAATATATGAACGCACGCCGATAAGCACTGAACGGTGCCGACAAGTTGCGACAAGCTTCAACACGCGCTGGTCAGCGCTGGGAAATCATCGTCCGATGAGTCCGACATTTTGCTTGGTCTGCCTCAATCTGCTTCCTTGGTGTAGAACGGAGCAGCGCTGTCAAGCGCCGGTAAGCGCTTATAAGTTTCCAGCTTTCTTTCTGTATACAGCCTATGATGAGCTTGAAGCTGTTGAGTAATATTTTATTCATTAGATAACTTTTTCTGACCATTGAAATATCAGGCCTTATAATAAATCGATCAAACCAAAATCACTACTATTTGACAACTTTTATACTGAAACTGAAACATAAACTTTTTCGCCTTATATTTCAACGGTCCGAATGAAAAGCTAGTTTGATATAAAACCAAAGTTTTAATCAAAGGAAGAAGCTCTATGCAAAGAAAATCTTTCTACTACCTAAGTTGCTTTTATATCCATTTAAACGATTGTATTCTCATTCCTCGTTCCCATTTCATTGGCAGAATAAAAAGTTTCAACTCCTATTGTTCCCTTTACTTGTGTATTCGTACGTAATATCCGGTTTTGGCTAAAAATAAAACTTCTCGATTCCCGCTTTGCTTGACTTGATTGCGGTTAGGTTTTCCATTTTTTTTTCAACAATGCTTCGTCGATTGTATGTACATTGTTTAAAAATGTACAGTGTGTGTTCGTTGTGTGGGGTATGATTTATAAATGGGTTTTATTTCACTTTGGTTAAAAAGTATGTGAATTTCAGATTTTACAGATTATACTTCATTAATTAATCTTAATATGCTTTATTAAGTGCCAACGCTGCGTTACACGTTCGAACGCGCGTACCATACCTACGTATCTTCAAATACACACCTACCCATATATTTATATAACACCCACTAAGAGAGATTCAAACATACAAACTTTCATAACATTTTCCTATACCGTACGCGCGTATCACACGCGGCGCTTGGCACATTCCGAACGTCCGTATCGGTGCGGACGTTGCAGTTTTATATGAAACGCGCGTTTGAACGATGAGATGGTTTTATAGCCTCTGGTGTTCTGCCTACCCCATTAGGGATACAGGCGTGAAGTTATGTATGTATCTTCGTAGTGTTAGGTACTGAATGAGAATGATTGAAATTGAATGATCCTTTTACATTCGTTTACAATAAATTTTTAACCAAATGTATAAATACGTGTATTTGAGGTGTGAACTTCATCTTTACAGTAACTTTAACGAAAATAAACAATAATCAAACATACTTTGTGCTTTAAAACGTTCACATTAGAAGTGAAAATTTGTTTTTTTGCAATTTTGTAAAGACAACGAAAAAGTAAGTACCGAAAAGCATCTCCACTCTAGAAATAAAAAATAAAGTGTAAAATATTTTGTGAGTCAGTTTATTAAGATAATATATTAAAAAAAAATCATTCATTCACTTAGGCTGCATCACTATTTTTTTTCTTCCCTAAAGTTCCTAAACTTCTTCACTGGAACTGTTTTTTTAATTTAATTTTACTGCATTTAATTATTTGCCAGGGTAAAGTTACAAATACACTATAGTAATCGTAAAATATACTAGCGTATTTTGAATAAGAGCATACAAAATTAAATTAAGATGTTTCTCGAATGTCACTTAAGCATTTCATCAAGGTCCCTTTATGGACTGCGTTCTATAGCGACACAAATTATATTAAAAAATATTTGCTTGCTTCAAAATGTGATGGTATCGACAGAAAAGTTTCTAGGTGTATTTCGGGCAAGGTGAAACAGAAGAAACTCAATTATGAGAAATTATGGCAGTGCAGTAAAACTAAAATTGCAACTACGCTCTCTTTGGTTTTATATAATTGATTTGTAAGTTGAAATACTTACACCTACACCTCACACCTACACACATTAATAATATAATTGTAATAAACTAAAAATAATAATAATAAATTAACATACTTTTATTTACAACGTATATTAGTCTTATTATATGAATCACACTCGCACACCCTATACTACACTAAATAAATCTAAAGTGATTGCCATTGAAAGCCATGTTGACGATGAATATTAGTAGATTGAATAAATTACTTACTAACATTGCCTTGTATGTACATTTTAGAAGTTGCAATGTTCGTTAAAAACAATGCTCATTATTTTACTAAAGCTAAGGACATTACCAGAGCAACACGACATGGAAATCGTCTTGTATACAATTTAATACCACGCTTAGAACTGTTTAACAGGCAGTGTTGCGCTATGTGCATCAAAATATATAATGCTGTCCCAAACGAAATAAAACCGTTGCCTCAAATTAAATTTAAAAAATTATTTCTTGAATGGTTAAGTAAAAAATGTTTTTATTCGATAAATGAATATTTTGACGTCACATCATTAATTTTTAAAATGATAAGACAGAAAATAAACTACGACGATGTAAACAATGCTCTCGCAAATGTTGTTCAGTGGTTCAATATAAATAATCTAGCGTTCAATGATAAAAAAACTAAATGTATAAAATTCTCTGCACCAAATGTAAAACAAGTTGAGTCTGATCTGCGGCTTAATGGGAACAGATTGAATCTAGTAGATAACTCTGTTTTTCTTGGAATTACCTTAGATTCTAAATTGCAATGGGGCGCCCATATCTCACAACTAGCGAGTAGACTTAGTTCTGCAGCGTTCCCGGTAAAGAAAATTCGCTCATTGACTGATGTTAATACAGCGAAGCTGGTATATGTTAGTTATTTTCATAGTATAATGTCCTATGGCATCCTACTTTGGGGCAATGCCGCAGATATTGACACGATATTTACACTGCAGAAAAGGGCTATTCGTGGAATGTATAAACTTGGAAACAGAGAATCTCTTCGAGCAAAGTTTAAAGAGATTGGTATCTTGACCCTTGCATCACAATATATTTATGAAAACATTATGTATATTTATAAGAATAGTAATAAATTTAAAACTAGGAAAGATAATCATGATACAAATTACTCTGTAAGGACTAGGAACGACCATAAGTTAGCGTTTCCTAAATTTAGGCTGGCTAAAAGCAGCAAATCATTTATTGGAATGTCAATACGTATATATAACAAAATTCCGAAGTCAATTCAATCCCTGCCATTCAATAAATTTAAATCAATCGTTAAAAACACTCTATCTCGAAAAGCTTATTATAAAACTTAAGAAAAAAATAAATAAAAAAAGTCATAAAACCAAAACCAAAATGAAAGCAAACTAATTATTTCTTTTTAAGAAAAAGTGAACCGCATTCAAAAAACCAACCCACTAAAAATGTTTAAATAATTTTTATAAACGCCATCCTATTCCTGTTTCTATTCCATCCATATTACTACCCCGTATAGTAAATTTCTGCCAAAAATTAATTTATATTAATGAATGTAATAAGAACATTAACAATTTAACTGGGTAGGTATTTACATAGTTTTTGAAGTCGGTGCCAAACCAATACAAGTAAGACTGCTGCCAAACAGAGGAAATTATAAGGCGAACGTATCAACGAAGTTACATCCACTCACGACGACGCGACGACGACGACGTGTAGCCCTCAAGTGTGTGCTTTTCGGTATTTTTTCCGTCAAAGAAAGTGTAGCACAGTGAATTGTCTGGCCCCTAAATTAGACAGTCTGTATTTTATAGAACAGCGCCATCCCAATTGAGAACAGCGCCATCTTCGTTGATACGTTCGCCTTATAATTTTCTCTGTTTGGCAGCAGTCTTACTTGTATTGGTTTGGCACCGACTTCAAAAACTATGTAAATACCTACTCAGATAAATTGTTAATGTTCTTATTACATTCATTAATATTAATTAATTTTTGGCTGAAATTTACTATACGGGGTAGTAATATGGATGGAATAGAAACAGGAATAGGATGGCGTTTATAAAAAATATTTAAACATTTTTAGTGGGTTGGTTTTTTGAATGCGGTTCACTTTTCCTTAAAAAGAAATAATTAGTTTGCTTTCATTTTGGTTTTGGTTTTATGTTTTTTTTTATTATTTTTTATTTCATACTTTTTAGTGTTAGGTTTTTGTTTTGGACTAGTTATTAGTTTTTTCATAATTAGTTAGGTTCTACAGATATAGATGTTAGTGATAGTTTTTTAGTGATAAGTTTTGGGCTAGTTTTGGTATCAGTAACTATCTACTTCTTCTTGTAATGTGATATTTTGGTACTTTAAAATCATGACTTTGACCTACCTACTATTGTTATATACGTTTTACCTGTAGGCCTAGGTAGAAAAATATGGAGAAGGACACTTTAAGAAAGAAGAGGAATTAAATCCCAACGAAAACTAACTACGACTTGATGCAGCACGAGATGGTCTTGTCTAGGTATCGCCAGCATGCTCTAGCTGCAGAAACTGATAAACGAAAAGAGATTCGCTTTAACAATCTTCGTGCAAACAGTCAGCTAAGAACCTATCCAAAGCTTATCACTAAAAAATCTATCACAAACGTGATAGTTTTTTTAGTGATAGATAAACATCTACAAATATGGAAACTAAATTACTATGAAAAAACTAAAAGCTAGCCCTAAATTAAAAGTAAGTAAAATGTAAAAGGTTCTCCTAAATGGGACAAATACTTACCTACCCTTTTAAAAACCGCATCAACATCGGTTCAGCCAAACGCAAGATAATCGATGACAAACATAATTGACATACAGGTTAAACTCCTCTTTGTAAGTTGGCTACTTTTAATCAGAAGTTATGCAGGTAAATCTGCGGGAAACTGCTAGTATTCGGTAATTATTCGGCAAATCAATCAAACATTCGGCTGAATGCAAATGTTGTACGAAATACGAATGTTCGGCCGAACATTCGGCTCATCTCTCATACAAAATAAACAGATAAATTGAGAACCTTATTTTTTTTAAGTTGGTTAATATACTAAAACCTTCTTCTAAACATGACAAATCTTTTTTTGAAAACCGCATCCAAATCGGTTCAGCCAAACGTGAGAAAATCGCGGACAAACATACATACCTACATACATACATACAGGTCAAACTGATAACCTCCTTTTTTTGAATTCGGTTAATTACTTAGATGATAAAAGGGCATGGGATTAAGCACAACAGGATATTTCTAAAAGTTTCTAATTACTTAATAATTTTGTTTACGGCTTGGCTGTGCATTATATATATATGACATACTGGTGACTGTCCCACTCACTTATTTTCTTGTCGAGACAACAGCAAGAACGTCATGTTCCCTCAGGCGGCATGGCTAGTGGTAGCGTCGGGTATCGGGTCACCCTCTTCCCTAAAATATGGTTGAGGAGGGTGATGGCTGGTGCTTGCGTTAACTCGTGAACGGGTGCTACTAGCGGTTCCAGGTCGTTTTGCTAATGATACTATGACTATTTTATTCCATTTTTGTTCAAATACTCTGGTCCCAGTTTGTCATGTTCGTATTGTGCATCCATAGCTCATTGCATCTGCTATGTAAGCAATTTGGTTGTGGCATGACATTGGCTCTCACAATCAGCTGTCTTGTGTTTGTTTTTTTTTCATGTCACGGTCAATTTGTACTGTATAATTTGATAATTCTGACTGAAAAAGAGTGCCAAGAGTTTTTTTCCGCCGGCTTTTTTTTGTCTCTTGGTCTACTGTAATATATTATTTAACAACTATCAACAACTAGTTAAAGCCGAAGTATGTGATGACTGACTTCATCAAGTGTTTTGTGAAATTCCTAAGATGAATAAAACTTTTTGAATTTTGAATTTTTTGACAAAAATAATAGGTAGAATTAATTTAATTGTAATAAATGTACTTGTAATGTAATATTTAATTGTAATAATTTTATAAAACATTGTATTGGTGGTGGCTTAAGATTTAAAAATGACTCTATGATTAAAAACCAATGTTCATGAAATATGACCTTAATGTTATACCAATTGCATGCTGACATACAGCATAGTATGTAGAACCTAATTTATATGTAACAACTTTATGTACCGTACTATATGGCAATAAATATATTTGATTTGATTTGATTTGATATGAATAGCGACTGTCTGCACTAGAAACTTCCTTGTTTAAAATATAGTTTTACCCTCTTACTAAATATAAAAATGTATATCTAAAATTTGTTAATTGAAATCAATAGGTAGTAAAATTGTTATTGAAATTATATTAAGAGGTTTTTGAACTTTGTTATGTAGATAAAATATGAAATATTTTAATACTCTGTACACTACTCAATTTCAAATTGTATTTCTCGAAGACAAGTGAATTGTATTCTTTTATTTTGGGAAATAAACTTCTTAAACCACAAATAAAAAAACATCAAGTTATATCTAAAAGATATATTTGTTTACTTACATTACATTCATCCATAAGAGGGCCGCCAGACTGTTGAAAACCAATGCTTCCAACCAAGGTTAAGGAAGGTTAAGTTGTTGTCAACCAATTCCGAGTCATCCACACTGTTACAAACGGTGGTTTCCAACAAGGAGACAAACAAGAACACAAGCCAAGGTCACGCCAGGCCACGCCCCTTAATCGTCAGTGTGCTCTGATCTCTCGCGTTGGCAACATCTTTGCGATGGCAGTTTTGTATGCAATTGAGGATACAAAGAAGGAAAGGTTGAAACGCAGGATAAAAAGCTTCAAAACTCAAATCATTTCTAGTTATAGTTTTATAGTAAAATATACAATAACAAGCGTACACACTGTCCTAAAAACAGACATACATCTACATAGATAACGCAAATGCATATCCTTGCGTGTCCGAACCCCGACCAAGCGTCAAGGTTGGTCGCCTCTAGATTTAATATGTATTGTTATATGCGTGTATGTATGTCTGTTAGAAAATTTCATCGGCGGTATCGGTGTCTCTGAATCTTTTTGTATTTTCCAGTAATAAATATCAGCTGTGACGTCACAATAGGTCTTAAAAAGTCGGCACGCTTGGTTCGAATACAAATCGTGGCACTTGCGTTGTCTATGTAGATGTATGTCTGTGATTCTAAACACCGCCGTTTCCAACCCGCCAAGGTCATGTAATTTGGTTGTCAACAGCCGTCTTCACTATTGGAAACACAAAAAAATTTGCCTCGAATCACTTTTTCAACTGATTTGAGTAAATGGTGGCTTCTCAATTCGATGGAATTCCGTTTTGTGCGTGGGAACGTTACGTGATATTTTCATAAATTGTCGACTTATTAAATGATATTTATTCTAAATTTTACGGAATCCCACTTTATGGGGTAGGGAAGAGATTTCAACCGGTCGTATTTCTGTATTTCCTTATATTTACGTTTTACGATAATTTTATTAAACGACATCCTGGACGACTTCTTCTGCTGTTCATAACTATTCGTATATAAATTGGTCTGTGGCGGGCACTTGTCACAATAATCAAGTGTAATGTTCATAGCTGACCTGTCAGATTTTTGAATATTCACGAAATGTATTAAAACAACATATAGGTAGTGCAAATAACAGCTCATGTTCGGTTAATTCCAAATCATTTACTTATATTAGAAACCTTTTTTCACACTTAGGATTTTAATATTACCTCTTAAGTTAATCACTAGACTACTAGTATCATCCACTTGAAATGAAAATCCCAATATCGTTTCTAAGAAATTAAATCAAGTCTGCACCAATAGTTTAGATATAAACAGGCAGCATTTCAATGGCAATGTCATCTTTATACATTCACATACCTAATAAAAAGTAGTTTGACAGGTCAGAGACTGTATGGACCGTGAACATTTCAAATCTTTGCAACACATTTTTTATTTGGGACAGCTTCTCTTTTCGTAAGTAATAAAAACTCAAATATTGCGTATAATAGCCCGTAGCATAAGCAGTAGCTGGACATCTACTCATGTGGCTGGACAATGACAAAGAGTGGCAATATACTTAAGACGAAATTGAAGCTGTTGAGTAATACTTCATTCATTAGATAACTTTTTCTGACCATTGAGAAATCAGGCCTTCTAATAAATCGATCAAACTAAAATCACTACTATTTATCAACTTTAATACTGAAGCTTAAACAAAAACTTTTTCGCCTTATATTTCAACGGTCCGAATGAAAAGCTAGTTTGATATAAAACCAAAGTTTTAATCAAAGAAAGAAGCTCTATGCAAAGAAAATCTTTCTACTACCTAAGTTGCTTTTATATCCATTTAAACGATTGTATTCTCATTCCTCGTTCCCATTTCATTGGCAGAATAAAAAGTTTCAACTCCTATTGTTCCCTTTACTTGTGTATTCGTACGTAATATCCGGTTTTGGCTAAAAATAAAACTTCTCGATTCCCGCTTTGCTTGACTTGATTGCGGTTAGGTTTTCCATTTTTTTTTTCAACAATGCTTCGTCGATTGTATGTACATTGTTTAAAAATGTACAGTGTGTGTTCGTTGTGTGGGGTATGATTTATAAATGGGTTTTATTCCACTTTGGTTAAAAAGTATGTGAATTTCAGATTATACTTCATTAATGAATCTTAATATGCTTTATTAAGTGCCAACGCTGTGTTAGACGTTCAAACGCGCGTACCATACCTACGTATCATCAAATACACACCTACCCATAGATTTATATAACACCTACTAAGAGAGATTCAAACATACAAACTTTCATAACATTTTCCGTACCGTACGCGCGTATCACACGCGGCGCTTGGCACATTCCGAACGTCCGTATCGGTGCGGACGTTGCAGTTTTGTATGAAACGCGCGTTTGAACGCGTGACGCAGCGTTGGCACTTAAAGCCAATGCCGGTTAACGCATTAGTTGTTTCATATTATTCTATGTATATTTTCTTTATTATTGATTAAATCCCCTTTACTTCCATGCTGGACTGGGAGTGAAAGAAAAACATACTTAGAATGTGCCAGCTGCTTCGCTTCCCGGGCATACTGTAAAAGTCGGTTAAGGGACAGAGGTTTTATTGGCATTTTTGTGGGCGATAGGCTGACCCCCTGTCACTGCAATAGCCTCTCGTAATCATTATAATACCTCATTAGTCAAACGTGACATCAGTTGGTCTTATAACCTCTGATGTTCTGCCTACCCCATAAGGGATAGAGGTGTGAAGTTGTGTATGTATGTATGTAAATCCCCTTTTGCCCACCATTTCATCATGGTAAATGAAGATGCGGCCGAAGATGGTAAGACGCGGGTTAAGAAAGGTACTGAGTTTTCATAGAACACATTATTGTTGTCAGGCCGGTGACATTTGGTGGGATACAGTTGCAGGATTGATTTTTAGTCTTCGGCTAAATTTTTTAACAAGGAAATTAATGTGTCCTCTAACATATTAAGCAAAGCTTGGTCACTCCAAATTACCATTAAAATAAAGATGACTACGCGCTACTACAACACATCTTGTAGTTCTACGTCGTAGTATTATCAATGAAATGCCGCGTCGTAGTAGCTGTGTTTATCAACAGCGACTATTTTTTTAAAAGTTTGTGGTTCAATATTTCTACTTTTTTGTACTGAGCGAAGCTAAAATAAATATGCAGGTATGTTTATATCGTATCAAACTAACATTTAAATTTGGCTGGTGACTAAAATCTAATCTAAAAATTAAGCCTGTATATGAAAGGTCGTACATTCTTATCTAATTTTTGCCTAGATTTTTCCATCTCTTCGAAAATTGTTCAATTGAATTACTCCGAGAAAATCAAAATAAAATTAGTACACGATCCTCACAAGAAAACAAACAGTAAACTCACAGTCTTGAAGGTCAGAAAAATTAGAATGATTAATAAGAACAATAATTCAACTATTTTTTAATTTAAAAATTAAAATAAAATAATATAACATTTGTTAAAATAAAAACTACCATATCACTTATAATTGGTGCAAGTTCAAAAAACAACATGTTCATGCTTGTATGGAGTTAAATGACAACACGCAGTTATAACACTATTACTATTTTGAACTCTATGGATAAGAACCTTAAGTATCATTATTTGTTGTATACCATAACTACAGAATCCAGCAAGCCTATTCAATTTCATGGTTTACCAGTTTATGACAGAAACAGTTATTTTCTTCCGGACGGTGCGATGATATATCAATTCTGCTCGGGAAGTTGGAGCCTTATTGTTAAAGTAATGTTGTTACACTACAAAATCACCTACGAAATCTAAGGCCGTTGTCATGTTCTTGTTACAGTTGCAAATCTCTTGTTAACTGATTCAAAATAGTATTTTACGGTAGTACGGCAATAGGACTAAGTAAGCGATTTGCGAGTAAACTATGGATGTAAATGGGAAAAGATGTTGGTTTGTTTTTTTTTTATAATTACTGAATTTTTTACTAAATTAATATTGTCTTAAGTTTTTGCGATTCATACTATTTAATAAAACACTTTTTAACCGGATTTGAAACGTATATTTACATTTTAAATTTTAACTTGACGTTTCGGTGTCTTAGCAGACCCCGTGGTCACGAGCGACGTTCTCGCTGGTTTCATTTTTTACTAAATTACTGGCCACCAACGATTTGTCTCCAAAGGAAGCTTTTATTATGAAGTGACAGTGAAACTTTTGGATATTATAGCTTAGAACCAGATTCGAAGAGTAAGTTTCTTTAATTGATTGAATCAGGCGTTACTTTGCTAATTCCGCGACTCGTACTTGCACTCTGAGGATGCTCCTGGTCGAAACGAAACACGTATCGGTAGCTTGTGGTGTGGGTTACAGTATTCCAAGTGTGTGTTCATTGCATTGCTTGCTTCTCGCTTGAGGGACGGAGGACGGTGAACCAACGCACGAAAATCCTGCATCGTACCTGCTAGTTCAGGTACGAGTCGCGGAATTAGCAAGGTAATTTTGTTATAGTAGTTTAAGTTTTCTTAACTAACCAGTCTAGAACTAGGATTTAGAACCTCTCATATCATGCACTACAGAAGTTGTCAATATGTATGTAAATGTTTTAAATACCGTTTTTAGATTTTTTTTTCACTTTAAAGTCATCTTTCTAATATTATAAATGTGAATGTTTGGATATATGGATGTTTGTTCCTCAATCACGGCTAAACTGCTCAACGGATTTTAATTAAATTTGGTATAGTAATAGAGTACAATCTGGAATAGCACATAGGCACTTTTTATCCTGAAATATCCGTGGGAATCGGAATTGTGCGGGTAAAACCGCGCGCAGCAGCTAGTATTTCATAATGAGTTCAAAGATGAAGCATGTTTATTTATGATGGATATCCTATTTTCAATACAGCTAATGGAACACACCATCTTTGAAGCGAACATTTTTGCATAAGCGTTGGACGCTAGCCAGGCGTAACTTACCAAGATTCTAACAACTACTCGCTAATCCACCAGACGAAATTGTCCCATAATAAAAAGTACTATACCGTTTACCAAAAGTGGCCTACAAAAAGATTATTTACGTAAACTCCCCATATTTTGCCTCAAATGAGGCGATTTTGGTATCACTATTTAGTTTTTCTGCGGTTTCATTTTTAGTCTGTACGAAAGATTCATTGTTTTTTAGTATCGTAATTGTTGAATACTCAGTTCTCCCTTTCTTTGTTTGAACAGTTTTAACTGATGTCAGTAGAAAAAAATGCTCAGACTTTGAAAAGATGTGAAACTTTTAGAGGCAGACATACAATGCCATTGATCATCTCAAAATTCAATCGCTTATATACATAATTTAGACTTTACATAGGATAGATGTCCAGTCTGCCTGTCTTTAAAAATGTTCAATTTGAATAATGAAGCAAACGATATAAATGAAAATAATATTTTATGTATTTATACACGTAACTTATTGAGTAGCAACGATTTCATTTGAGCAGTAACTTAATAGTCATAGTGACAATAATATAACATGGATCGATTTAGTATCAAACTCAAATACGAGTTACATCGGTCTGATTCCGAAAATCTGATACTCTTGGGGATCAGTTACGTTTATTACTATTTACTATGCCGTTCTGATCGTTCTGATCCACAATATTGGGGATCAGAAAACGTGTAATAAGTTCGTGTTTTATTTTCCCAGCAATACTTTTTCACATAATATTATCTTAAATTTTCATGAAATAAAACACTTTTTAACCGGATTTATCGCGTATAATTTATATTTCCTTCCAAGCTGGTATGGAAGCGAAAGAAAAACATATCATGTGCCAGCTGCTTTCCTTCTCGGACATACTCTAAAAGTCAGTTAAGGGACAGAGGTTTAATTGTCGTTTTTCTGGACGATAGGCTCACTCCTGGTCACTGCAATAGTCTCTAACCATCATTAGAATACCTCCAAAGTCAAACGTGACATCAGATGGTCTTAAAACCTCTGGTGTTCTGTCTAACCCGTAAGGGGTATAGGCGTGAAGTTATGTATGTATGTATGTAATTTATATTTTACATTCACATATCTTTTAAAGTCATATAACATTTTCCACTATCAATCTTAAGCCTGCATCTCAGTTACTCGTAACCACGGGATCTGCAGCGAATCGTGGAGTTAAAATGTAAAATATAAACTGTATGCGAATACTCCGGTTAAGAAGTTTTTATGTTAAATAATTTATACGCTATTAATATGTACAAACCTTTAGCATTCTTTTGAAAGTGAATTCTTTTATCAGTTTTAACATAATGTGATTGATGTTGTGTATAGTATCACTTTGTGTCTGAGATATATCCGGATTCCTTGCGTTTTCTTTTGGGTGTTGTTCGTCTTTATTTGAGCACGTTTGATGCTTGGAAAATGAACACGTATATTTTGGAATGTTTTAGGTAATTTTTATAATTTGGAATATCATAATATTTTTTTGATTTAATTGTGATAAACATACATACATACATAACTTCACGTCTGTATCCCTACAATATTTAATTCTGTATCTAGCCACAATATTTAATTAACAACTCTCACTTGTACTTTTGTTTAATCGCGAATTAAAAGTTTTGTTTTTTTTTTTAAATCCAAGAATTAAGATTAAGTAAAAACCACAATATTTAATTAACAACTCTCACTTGTACTTTTGTTTAATCGCGAATTAAAAGTTTTGTTTTTTTTTTAAATCCAAGAATTAAGATTAAGTAAAAACCAAGGGAATCCTACTCTTTCATTGCCATACCTAAACTAGGTTCATAATTTTACATGTTACTATTGTATAAACTCCAATCATTGTAACCCTGTACCTACCACCTGTATTATTATGGAAAGCAATAAATAAATAAATAAATCCCTTGTTAGGTAGCCAGAACACCAGATGCTATACAAACATCTGATGTCACGATTGACAAACTTGGAGGTATTATAATGATGGAGAGAGACTATTGCAGTATCAGGGGGTTAGCCTATCGCCCGCAAAAACGCCAATATAACCGCTGTCCGTTAACTGACTTTTACAGTTTACCCGGGAAGAGAAGCAGCTGGTTCATTCTTTGTGTTTCTTTTGCTCCCAGTCCAACATGGAAGGGATTGTGATTTAATAAATGGAGTTCATCGATCATATATATTTATGTAAGTATGATGAATAATGATCAAATTACAATTTAAATGTCATGACTTAATTTTTTAGCTTGGTGCAAACAAAAAGATTCTAAATTTTTTAAGATTTAAATTTAAAATGCTCAACTATTCTTAAATAAATGAAAATGTGATAAATAAAAATTACCCGACCAGGATTCGAACCTGGGACCTCTCGTTTGCCGGACGAGTGCTCTTCCACTGAGCTACCAGGGCTTGGCAGTACGCCTTGAAATTACTTACCACATTTTTGTTTTTACGTTATATTGCTAACGTAGCTCCATCTAATGGTATAGCTTTGCAGCTAGGACCACCCGAGACCAATTTCTTTACAGAAATTGTGAATCCCAGTTAAAGTGAAGCATTGCAATGTTTAGTAATGTTTTTAAGTTTTTGAATTTAAAATGCTCAATCATTCTTAAATAAATGAAAAATGTGATAAATAAAAATCAATTTTTTATTTTTATTTTATTTAAAAGTTCTAAATTTTTCCCGAATCGACTGTTTATTATTACTTACCGCTAAGATTTTCTTGCAATGTTATTTTAAGGCGTTTAAACAAAAACAAAATAGGGGTTTAAAGTACTTTCTATAGTAAACCACAGCCTCCTCATAGATTTCTCATCTCAATGTCTTTATGTAGGTGAATCCACTTCATCTCTTTACCAAATATTTGAACGGAGTTTAAGGAAAACCTTTGCGTGGTAAGGATCGAAACTCAGGGTCATTCCTATTTCAATAAGCTTTTAATTGTTAATAAAAAAATATGCATTATGGGGCACCATGTGTTTTGTGTATTAATTAAATTACATTATACCATTTCTATTTATATTATTTTTTTCTCCAAGGCACCAAGTACAGCAGTTACAACACAGTATTACACATAGGTGTATTTTTGTTTATAAATATAGAGTTTTATTTAAAAAAATGTTCTTAATTTATACAAAAGAACAACTTAGTTATCAATCATCAATATATATAAAACTGTTCCGTTACTGACTGAGTGACTGAGGTACTGAGTGACTGAGTGACTGACCAGACAACGTACAGCCGTAACAACTGGACGTAGAGAGCTGAAATTTGGAACATACATTCTTTAGGGGATGGAGGGGTGCAATAAGGAAGGAATTCCCGAAATTCTCACGGAAACGGGAAATATAGGACTTTTTAGTTTGTATGAAAAATCTTATTCCTTTAGTGCACCGATGTGAAACTTGGTGTAAAGGTTTTTCAACGTGTGTCTGGTTGTTTTATGAAAGGAATTCCTGAAATTCCCAACGGGAACGCGAAATATATGATGTTATAGTTTGTATGAAAAAATCCCATTCCTTGAGTGCACGGATGTGATACTTGATATAAAGGTTCCTCAATAAGTGTCTGTTTGTATTATGGAAGGAATTCTCGAAATTTCCACGGGAAGGGGTTGGACTTTTTAGATCGTATGAAAAATCTTATTCCTTGAGTGAACGGATGTGATACTTGGCATGAAGGTTATTCAAAGAGTGACTGGTTGTGCTACGAAAAAAATTCCCAAAATTCCCACGGGCATGGGAAATATATGATTTTTAGTTTGTATGAAAAAACTTATTCCTTGAGTGCATGGGTATGATACTTGGTATAAAGGTTCTTCCAGTGGGTGTCTGGTTGCATAGTTTCTGAAATTTCCACGAGAAGGGTAGTTAAGCGCATACGAAGTTGCGGGATAAAGCTAGTTATGAAATAAAATACGATTTTTCTGTTTTTCATATTGCTTTACATTTAAACTTAAAAAAAAAACAATTATAACTATTTGTTTTCGGCTTCACAAACGTGAATCCCGTTACTATTGAAAAAATATCTTACGTTCTATTGTAGGCCATGTTTTAGTTTTGAGCAAAATCTTACAACAATAAATTTAAGCTGTTTCAAAAGAGTTACAAACAGCCATCTATCTTTCCATCATGTTAAACTTTCAAGTTTATAATATGAGCGAGAATAAGGGTTATATTATCTTGAGTTTTCACGACTCATAATCAATACACAGCGTTATTTTCGTTCATACAAATCCTTGCACACGAGTGAAATATTTACGTGCTAAACTTCGTTATACAAAAAATATAATATTATCTTAAAAACTCGGTAACTTTGAAGGCTCTTAAGGTTTGTTGTGCAGGTGAGGACACTCAGCGCGCGTCACTCGATCGCTACTCTTGCATGCGACACAGGTACCTATTTGCGTCCTTGTAATCGCGCACTATACGCATGCGGGTAAATGTATACATCATTTAAGGATCTGTAAAGATTATTGTGTTTAAATATAGCATGGTATAAGAACTATAGCCATAGATCAATATAAGTACTAAAGTATAGATGACCGTCTCGCGGTTTTTGCACTTTAGCGCCACACAGTATCCACTCTAGGAACCTTTTTGACCAAAACAACCCTAGAATGCAGCCCGGCCGTACCGCCACTTTCAAATTTTCAGAAATTCGTAGCACCAGTTATTACTATTGTGCAAACTGCGCAATACTAATAAGTTGAAATAAACTGAACAAAGCATGATGCTATGCGAGTTGGGGGTAATAAAACAATATGCATCTCAGACAATTATTTATTTTTTCTTAATTATTTGTGTTTGATATAATAATTATAGGCGATAGATTTGTTCGGGTCGTTTTCGTCAAACTCAATGCTTTTGCCACACAAATTGTTCACCTCCTTGCACCAGTCATTCAAAATCAATGCAATTCCTTTTCTTAACTCACTATCTCACTAGAAAGTCAGCATCCTATGTAAAAATAACACTTCACAATTGTAAAATCTTTGATTTTAAAAAAAAACGTAAAAACGCGAGCAGTGAACACTCTGCTTAACGTACTTTGTAGAAAATACTAACAAAAGAATTCAGCGACAAAAAAACACACAGAAAAATAATCGAATGTAACGATTGCAAAATTTTGATTATTTGAATACTATACTATAAATACGCTGCCTGGTACTGTAGATATATCGATATCGAACGCAGAAAAAAATACAAAAAGTTCCAGTAGTGCCCGGCGCGTAGCGCAAGTAGTAATAGAATTTTGGTATTTGTATGGAAGACAAACTAGCATGACTATAGCACTCTGAAACAACTGTCTTCAGGTTTCGTATAAACAGAAAATAACGTTGTATATCAACTGTTTCGTAACTGACAGAGTGATTGAGCGACTGACAGACCACGAATACCACAACTACTAAACGCGTAGAGAGTTGAAGGAACATATATTAGGGGTGCACGTTAAATAAATAAATAAATAAAATACCCAGACAATCACACCAACTACATGGCCCCAAAGTAAGCATAGCTTGTGTTATGGGATACCATATAGCGAACTAGGGGGGAACCTAGAATATAAATATATAAATAGATAAACATTTTTTGTTCCGTGAATGGGTGTTTATCCGTTCCGTGCGGGGATCGAACCCGCAACCACTGGCTTCTGAGGCAGATAGGTTTACCCCAACGCCAAAGTGGTCGTCAAACTATGGAAGGATTTTCCGAATTTCTCACCAGAACTTTTTAGTTTGTATGAACTTTACCCGCTACTCACGTTACTCCGGTCTATCACTCGTGGTTATTACTTTATTTAGAAAAGAAGATAATATGGTCAAATAGAAAAGCCAACTGGGAATAACCCAATATTTTACAAGGTCGCGCCTTTGTTGGTGCTTACTTTCCAAATATTTAAGGACTGTAGTGCCGTAATTACTAGGTAAAGGGACGAACAAACACGCCTCGTCTCCTTATAATTTTTAAGGACAATTGTATTGATTAACCATATAGAAGAAGATTTACAGGATTGCTTTTTAGTCACCAGCCAAATTTAAATATTATTTTCTTTGAAACGATATAAATGTACTTGCATATTTATTTTGGTATTGCTTATAGTACAAAAAAAAAATATGGCACCACAAACTTTTGCAAATTGTCTCTGTTGATGAACAAAGCTACAACGACGCGGCCTTTCATTGATAATACTACGACCTAGTACTACAAAATGTTTTGTTCGCGTAGACGCCGTTATATTAATGTTATTCATTCGTAATTTAGAGTGACCATGCTTTGATTAATGAAATGAAAAAAAAAAATCAGACAAAGATTGTCCATACACTATACAGAGTGGTTTGTGACAAATTTAAGATATTGAAGGAGAGCACTCTGTACTCTGTACTGATCACAATTATGTAATAAAAATAGGTGCTTAATTGTTCACCTGAATTCCCTTTTAATAAATAAAAAGACATAACTACACTTTTTCTGAGGCGCCGCCTCAGTCAACACGCACACAGCATTGTTCCCGCCACACGCATAGCACCACCCGCTAAGTATTTATTGTATTACGCTATTATAACTATGCGTTGCGTAATGAATTCTTTAATTTTTGGTTAAGTTTACTCAGTAAATTATTGATATTTATTTTATTTTTTCTCTTCATGTGTTTTCTCAAACTATCACATCCTCGAATTTCGAAAGTGACCCACCAGTCCCCCTGTAAATTAGTAAAAAAACACAACTTAAACAACCATGTTAGTAAAATTTAACATTTTCATCTGACTGCACATGTACTGACATCCAATGTTTAGTTAAAGGACTCTCCGTCCTTGCCGCTATTACCTTTAAGATAGCGTTTTTAGTATTCGCGTTTCTTTCGAATAATGGCTTGAAAGCCATCAATGTTCCACAAAGCAAACATACCCGAGGCGCTGCAGCGCCAAGGCAGCCCCAACAACCTCCTAAAGACATTGTTATACTGGACCCACAGAGCACTAAGGGCTTTCTTGGTGTAGTTGCTCCATAGGTTGCACGTTTAAAAAGTGTAATTTTGACCTCGTGAGAACAACGTGCAAACCTACGTTAACCCTCACCGCCAGCGCTCTGCGTTCCCTTTCCTTATAAATTAATATGTTAGCACATTATATTAATTTCGGGATTCGAAACCAAGACCTCTGGCATAGAAGGTCTGTAATGTAATATACCACTACAAACCAGGTGGTCGATATAAGCAGCTATGAATATGAAATTAACAAAATATGTAAACCAGAGTCACTTAAGTCACTCAGAGTACTCAGAGTAGGTGTGAGGTGCGCTCGGAAACGGACGTGTCTCGCTACACTACCGTATTGAATTTGATTAAATTCGCGATCCGCGCGGCTTAAGCCGCTGCACGTGCCATGGCTTTGAGTTCTGAAAAACTCATAGCCAATGAGTTGTTGGCGTTTATTCAGCACGCCATCGACACCATGGATGAAGTCAGCATCTTGCAAATCTGCAAGTCTGGCTTCTCACAGGACGAGATAAGTAGCGGTAAGGCGCTGCTCTATCAGACGCTCGGCAAGACCGCGCAGATGCCTTCCCGCAGGAGGGACGGTGGTGAAAGAAGCCTCCAGGACCGGAGACCGACCCGGACGACGTTCCCGCATTCGTGGCGAAGGAACTTCATAAGTTGCCCAGCATCGGGTTCGACCACGTCGACGTAAGCAGGTTGCTGAAGGACATCACGTTCCTGAAATCAAGCCTTGCTGATGTTCAACGGAAGCAAGAGGCATCGGATTGCATAATTGGTGAACTTCGTTCCGAGTTATTACATTTAAAAAGTAATAACTTCTTATGTAGGTCACCAGAGTTCGATGCGTCTAAAGTGAACACGAGCCGTCGCGGAGCGCAAGTTGCATCGGTCAGCAGTCCCGCGCCGGCGTCGCCGATGACGCAGTTCGCTGCATGCGACGCCCCGTGCCCCGCCACCGGCTCCCCCGCGTGCAGCGCTCCGCTCCCCGTCGCCCGCTCCCTCCCTGTGACGGAGTCGATGATTCAACGCGCACCGACTTCCCGCGCGTATGCCACCGCCGCCGCTGCCACTACATCGCAGCGGGTGACACCAGAGAAGAGGAAAAGTTGTAGCGGACCCGCTCGCAAAACTGAACCTCCGCGTCCTCGGCAGGACAAGAAGTGTGATGAGGAAGGCTTCATAAAAGTTGAGAGGAAGAAGAAGAAGCCTACCGTCCGCAACCATCGCGACACCGCACCGCCCGTACTAGGCCAGCTGATGCGCAGTGAAGTACCATCGACGCAGTTGTACGTATCGAGAGTTCACTGGTCTACGAAGGTCGAGGAGGTCGTAGATTACATAAGAAGAAAAACCACCTTTGTACTGAGGGTTGAGCGTTTGGAACCTCGCCATAAAGTGAGTTTTAACTCTTTTGTGATGAGAGTGCCTACCCAACATCTGCCAACCTTCATGAAGGAGGAGTTTTGGCCGCAGGGAGTCGTCTTCCGGAGATTTCGAGGGCGACTGTCTCATGACTCGCGTCACACGTCGCCGAATTTACGTGCTTAAGTGTAGTTTTAAGTATATTTTATAAGTATATGTTAGTTTAAGGTATTTATCTATGGGCCCTTTGTTTTGTATATACCATCTTTATAAACTCTGTGTTGCCTGAAATAAATGATTATTATTATTATTATTATTAAGTATTGACACCAAAATCTCAATATATAAAACTGTTTTGTTACTGACTGAGTGACTGACAGACAACGTACAGCGTATAACCCCTGGTCGTAGAGAGCTTAAATTTGGAACATACATTCCTTAGAGAGTATAAAGGAGCACAAACGAAGGAATTCCCGAAATTTCCACGGGAACGGGAAATATTGGACTTCTTAGTTTATATGGAAAATTTTATTCTTTGAGTGCACGGATGTGATATTTCATATAAAGGTTCTAAAATGAGTGATTGGTTGTATTATGGAAGGAATACCCGAAAGTCTTACGGGAACGGGAAATATAGGACTTTTTAATTTGTATGAAAAATCTTAAATCTCTCTGAAATTCCAACATAAATGATAGTTCAGCGCATACGAAGTTGCGGGAAAACGCTTATCTAAAATATATTTTTTAATTTACAGGCGATAAAAAACTGGCTAAAATGTCTGTTACTAAACATGTGATGTCTTATTCTTCAAATTTAAGAGCTACATGTTATACAGACAAAAATTTTGATAATCATTATAACCTTTCTAATTATCTATTTTTGATAAAATATGCCTTCTTACATACCATTGCCATGATTACATGAACTTTTTTTTTAATATCCTTCCCCCGCCCCGTTTCTTAAATTAAATTAAAGTCAAAGATGAATCATTAGTAATAATGTGGTTTTAATGAAACTTTATATAAATTACAAAGTTACAAATACAATTTAAACCTGAAAATACCACAATTAAATTCGAAATCATCATTACAAGACATTAAATTCAAACTCTCGTTACTAAACGTGTTTAATTGATTACATAATATTCTTCGAACTCAATCAGTTTTCATTTTCAAGTCGAGTTTAACACTAGTATTTGAAAGTCCTTTATCCCTTTAGAGTGTACTTTCAATATCTTAGATAAGTGTTTTGAATCTATAACAATCGCAATCTCTGACAGCAAGTAATAGAATAGAAGTTATTGTTAAAATTAATAGTCTGTAGGTAATAAAAAAATAAAAATAAAAGTTTTCTTTGTTTCTTGATATTTTTCATTCCATATACTCAAACTCAAATATTCATTATTTCGTAAGTATTTAAATTTGTATTGTTGTATTTGAATTGAAACAATTTACAAACTGAACTGAATCTACCACTTCTTCGGAAAGTCGATCTGTTGAGAAGAAGTGGCAAGAAACTCAACAGCAACCATCTTTTAAAAAAATAAGATAAAAAATACACAATAATAATTTACAGCCAGGGAATCGCATCTTTTTGCATCCGGATATCTTATAGTAAATCTTTTCACATAACACTTATCCTTAAATCTATTGAAGGGTTAATCTTAAATATTTTGGAATTTTATTATAAAATAAAGCGTACAAATTGACCCATGAACAAGTTGGTGATCTTTTGAAGTCTACTATTATATTTATACATTAAGCAATCAAGTATGAGACAGTAACGTAGACATAGATATAGAGGTAAAGATAGAAGTAGAGATAGATGAAGCGATAAAGGTGAGAGAGAATACAGATAATGTGGATGGAGATGAGGGTAGTCGTGGACACAGACACGGATGTGGACATGGAGATGGTTAAGTCAGAGTCAAATTCAAAAATGTAACATAGTCTTAAAGTCATCAGCAAAACGACCTGGCAACGCTAGCAGCACCCGTTCACGAGTATAACGCATGCACCCGCCATCACCCTCCTCAACCATATTTTAGGGAAGCCTGAGGGAGCATTACGTTCTTGCTTTTGTATGGACAAGAAGGAGATGGAGTTGGGATCTTCTGAAAAAACAATTTACAACCAATGACTTTTATCGTCCATGTATCCAGTATTGTATAAAAGCCTTTATTACACAATTTTTGTTAAATAGTTTCTTTAAATTCAGCAAGTGGTAATTCTTGAATATTTGTGGGAACCTTATTATAAAAACGTATGCACTGACCCAAAAATGAGTATATTTATATTATGATATTTTTGCACACAGTGCTCGCTGTCTTTTGACTATGTACATAATCTTGTTAGATAACTTTACTAGGCAACAAAAATATACTCTATTATTAGCTATTTTTCATATAGAAAGATAATGTCAGCCTGTATATCATCAGTATAGAATAAGAGTTGTAACTTAAACAAAAATTTTAACTTAGCAACATAAGTTGAAAATTATCATTTATTTATTCCAAAATCCTTAATTTCAAATGAATTTTGATGGCTTTTATCACGTGATATAAAGCGCTTCTAATTGGCTTGACAAAGAATGATTTTACATTCTTATTAAAGTTCATTTGTCCCTGACCATATTAGAGCGTCATATTGTTAAAGTAGAATGTTTTCACGAATACATAACTACATACATAACTTCACGCCTGTATCCCTTATGGGGTAGGCAGAACACTAGAGGCTATAAAACCATTTGACGTCACGTTTGACAAATTTAGAGGTATTATAATGATGGATAGAGACTATTGCAGTGACAGGGGGTCAGCCTATCGCCCGCAAAACACGCCAATAAAACCTCTGTCCCTTGACTGACTTTTACAGTATAAATGTATAATAAAATGAACTTTTAACAGGATATTTGTTCGCAAATAATTATCAGAATAAAAAAATACTTTTACTTATATAAAAAATTACAGCTAACCTGTTTCATTGAACAGGCATTATTACAAACCATAACAATGTAACTCCATCAATAATTAAAACTCCATTGAATTTAAAGCTTACTTTAAAACAATAACATCTTCTAAACTTACGTAACATTTATATTCAAAGTTTGTTGCTTTAAACTTTAAATCTATCAGAAATCGCTATATAACTATCCAAGGAATCGATTTAAATAAATTACCTTCCATGTTATTTTTATTTTCTTTCTCGATACAAGTAAATCTCTAAAAGCTACCGCTTGCGTGACGGAGTACAAAGGGGGTTGAAACTGTTTTCTGCATTGACTTTTTACAGTTCTTTGCAACAAATAATAGAGCGGTTTTACCGGTTTCTTAAGGGTAAGCGTTATTTCTTATTATTTATAAGAAATTTTTATAGATTATAATAGATAACAAATAAAATGATATTTAATTACACAATCTGATTTGTTAAACTGAAGTACTTTTAGTTGACCTTTTGTAGTTATATAACTTTTGTCTAATTTTTATTGATTTAATATATCTATGAGTAACCAAAATATTAACAAATCTAAGTCCTAATTAAAACACATTTTTTAAGATTCTTAAAACAGCTATGTACAAAACTGTTCATAATTAATGACGCACCACACTTTTGGTCGGCCACGAAGATCTTATTTAGAGAGTTCGTGAAAATGAGATAGGTATATTGTTTGCACTATAGCACTTTTAATTGTGTCAAACCTGCTTTTTAGTATACCTCTGTTACCAACCTTTTTTTTTTTAATTGGGGAAATCCTCCATGGATACGATGACGCTCGGGGGAGAGTCAAAGTTATGCCTGTATTTTAACCGGCTAACAAACCCCAATCTTCCTCCTCCGCGCCTAGTGGCGGGAACACGGGCAAGCCGAAGCATTTAACCACGAAACCGCCGGCGCCAACCCCCAACCGAGAACACTTGGCACGCTGCACCTCAGCGAACTCCCTTGAGCAGGGCGGCAGATACCCCCGTATCCACCGCCCTGGGACTTCACTGTGACCGGTGAAATTGCATCGCGTTATATCACCAGAATCTAACCCCCCCCAGCCGCGCCTCAATCTGGTGGAATCGCGTCGCGTTAGACCACCAGCGTGCGGCTATCTGGCCTGCTATCATCCGGGGAAATCGCTCACGCGTTAGATCCCCTAAGCCCGGATGTCCGCAAAGGGGATTCGCTTCCCTTCGGCAGACGGACTGACCCCCACAGCATCCATCACGCGGATGATACCTCTGTTACCTACCTAGTCCTTAACTCACAAACTCTTTAAGCCTTGTTTGAAAAACCCTTTTGACAGTTACAATGCCAAAATCAAAAAATTGGGTCATATTTTGGTAATTCTAACATATTGTAAAAATGGACGTGACAATTTTTTTAAATTAAAACCCTGTTTTTGTATTCCAGTGTTACCAACATAAAAATACGTATTTTACGTTAATAGGGTTGATGATTATTGTCCACAACAGCAACGCCTCGTTAGGGTTGCCATAACTCTTTGAATTCGTTATTATTTCTTTATCTACGCGAACGTAATTAGAATCAAAAAAGCCTTTTTTACATGGCATAAAAAGACATAATTTTGGGTTTGATATCAATTTTTCTGTTAAACAGGGTTATAAAGTGAAATAAATATACAGAAAAGTTTTACACAACATTGTTTATTTTTTAAATCTGTCAATATCTTATATAGCAATTTTAAAAGTTCATTTTATACAGACAACTTTATTATGGAAGAAAGCAAAATAAAAATAAGTATTTGCAACAGTCCTGACATAAACTAGCCCTTAAATAAAGTTTCTTAAAAAGTTTATATCATTATGTAACGGATAAATAAAATAAACAAATATACAGGGAGTGGTTTTTGGTTGCCGGCCAAATTTTTTAACAATAAAACATTTTTTGCAAAAACCGTATTTATTTCACAATTTATGCACATACTAGTTAACATATAAAATTAACATAATATCTTTAAACTCAGCAAAAAAAATATAGGTACAAAGGTACAGCTTATTTCTTTAGAAATTTCTTCCAGCAGACCATGCATGGAGAATTCGATAAAAATACAATTTCAGTATGTACACAAAAAAAATAACAAACATAAATATTAATATTCATAACAAAATATACCTACATATAATTTGTATACATATACATATAAATATTTATAATACATAACATAAAGTATATTTAAAAAAAAAAGGGGAAATAGATACCTTTTTTCCTGTGGGTTACAGGACGAGGTATTTATTAAACCGAGGTAAGTCGAGAAAGGGAATCAACCTAAGAAATATAACATAAATGATATACCAATAAATAACCATATTAAAATGAAACCTTTGTAATAAAATATCATCGGTTGTCGTTTTTCGGTTGGTAATTGCATGGTTATAGAATTTGAATCAAGAACGTTACCCTAAAAAATGGCATGTTTTGTTAGGTATTAAAACACTTTTATCGTGATTTATAACAAAGCCTAATTTTGTAAGTATCTTAATAGTCTCGTTTATATTACTTAGGCAATCATCGTAGTTATTCTCATCGTAAATATTCATCAAGATACCTTACCGATAAAAACCCTTTAGATCGTAAGTATGATGATATTGTTTGAATTAATTTTGTAAATGTGTAAGACGCAGAACTGAGACCAAATGGCAAAGCGGTAAATTCGTAAAGATTTTTAAAGAATCATGACCAACGATGTATGGAAATCCGTCTCAAGTTGAATGACAATAAATCTTTATTTATTATAGACTACGTTTTATAAACTATTAAATAAAAGTGTTAATTTTCACACAAGTACCCGAGATTTGAAGTAATCCAACAAATTCTGAGAATGAGAAATTATGTCGTAACTACTAACAACTTATAAAATGACCATAAATCACTCATGTTGTTACAAAAAAGCAGAGTTAGGTAAAAACAAAACAAGAGTAAGAGTATTACTATGAACAGACTTTTCATGTAGGTGGTCATTAGGTGTATTTAATATTAGAACAAGAATACCGGGTGATTTCTGGGTATCAAAAGTGAACCATTGACACATCGGCTTCTCATTATCACCGGCATTGGTTGATCAGAATCAAGCATCGACATGATTGATTAGGTACAGTAGACTCAAGAGTTCAGAAACACAACACAAAACGTACTGGCGTAATAAAACAATTAAATTGAAAACGTTCTGTCGTAAGTTACATGAAACACGCTTAGTTTTTTAAAACAAACACACTAACGAATTTCCGTAAGGAATATTACTATTTAAGTGGAGAGATAAATCACGATGACTATTCTCAATCGACAAATAAACAGTAATGGCGGCTACCGCAGGCGTCGGCTTATGGATGATGACATCTATCTTGACAGTTTCACCTGCGTGAATCGAAACACAAATATAAATAATTTCACAACGGTATTATAAAATCATATACAGCACCTACGTTATGATGTTACTAATTATTTAGCTATTTATGAGTCTAATATCATTTTTGTCTTGTTTTTGTGTAAAGGTTCATCAAGCTCATACTTAAGTAACTCGTTCAAATAAAAACAATGAAAAGAACGAAACGTCAATCATGACTTTATTATACGGGAATGTATATATAGCAATCGTTAATATACTGTTTATCTCAAAATCATAATTCCGGATGCGAATACCAAATTCCAGACGTGAAAAGCTTGTAAAAAATAAACCAATAATTTCTATAATTATTCAGTTTTCATACGTGCAACATTTTGAGACTGCTTTTGGTCATGTCCTTTGAATCGTTAAAACTTTCTATCTTGAGTGTGAATGGGTACTGAAATACGCCTCTTTGAGATCTATTTTACCCATGTAGCAATTAGGCGACATGAGTTGCACTTATAGATGCGAAGCTGGTTACTAACGATTTTAACCACGCAGTTAAATATGCATTTTTCGTTATTAACGGGTAATTAACCGCATTTATGCTTGTTACGGTTAAATACCACCGCGAGATGTCGCTAGCAGATTGAAATGTGAATCGCAAGTTGCGCGATGATGCCAGCTTCGACTGGCAAAAAAAAGTCGGTTGAAATTCCCTACCTCAAAAACTATTTAACCGATTTTGATAAAACTTATATTATACCCTTAGTTGAACGATAACTAGTACAACAAAAAAAATGCACTGCAGTTCTAATATCTTCCATTTTAAAATGACAATGCAGTATGTATTTATTTAATTTTTTAAGATTATTTTGAATAAACCTCATAGACCCATCAGACTTGAGAGTTAAGAATATATCGGATATAAATTGATACTTAGTTTGTAGGTAAATATGTGCTTCTGAAGTAGCAAAATTTATGTAAAAAGTGAATGTTGGTGAGTTTACACTGAACTAACACATAAGTTTATATAAAATACTGTGAATTCTATTTTTAATTAAATAAAGATTATGTGCACAATAAAACTGCTTGCATTTACTCTGAATACCCTCATTTTTTTTTCAAACAAAGGTATGTATTTCTTTACCAAGGAAATTTGTATATTTGCTATCACATTAAGCAAAGCATGGTCATTTTAAATTACAAATGAAGAAAATTAAAATAGAGAAGACTACGCGCCACTACAAAAAATCTTGTAGTAATACGTGTTAGTATTATCAGTAAAATTCCGCATCGTAGTAGCTATGTTCATCAACACATATTCTGTGTACAAAAAAGTTTTTGAAGCCATATCTTATTTTTTTGTACTGAGCGATACCAAAATAAATATACAGGTATGTTTATATTGTATCAAAGAAAATAACATTTTAATTTGGCTGGTGACTAAAAAACAACCCTGTTTAAACAAACATACTGAATATATCCAAGGACACCAGGATATGATTAGAGGACCTCTGGCATACAAGGATTAGTTATATATATTAGTTTTTATAATTATTTAAAAGATCATAAAATATGCTATAAAATTCACTAGGCCACGAACCGTTCCTGGGTGTTCCGCTTAGTTTATTTATTCGTTATTTAATAACATACAATTTTAAAGAATCTTTATTTATTCATAAGCTAGATAATGTAAGGATTGTTGCAAATACGTACTTATTTTTATTTATACTCTTAGCAGAATCTTAATGCGTCAGTCAGAAATAATAGTTAGTGGAAAAACCCAATACTTTGCAATGAAATTAAAGCAATAACAACTTAATGCTTAAAGCACGAAGTAATTAATTCGCTAGCTGCCACACGGTTGCTAGTTAATATCAGTTAATTGCTCTCGATTCATAAAAACGGTTACTCCATCTCTGTTATTTTAAAGTTCCTTCATAAGTTTTATGAACTTTATCCATATATTTTATATCGACAGAGTCGCATTAAACGGTGTTATTTATGATCCAACTTTTAACATTATTTTCATGTTACTTGTATTTTATGAAAGCATAAAAAAAACTTGCAAAGTATGTCGAGATTTTAACAAAAAAAGTCGAGTGGTTTTTAAAACCACTTTTTAAACTAATGTTATATACAAATTCACTTGCAGAATCACGCAATAGAAATTAAGTAGACGTAATGGTTCCTATGCATATCATTCGATTTATTACTCGCTCGATTATTTACTATTGGCTCGATTTATTACTATTGCATATTCTACTGCAAACGAGTAAAATGATGTTACAAATACGAATTGTTTAATATCAACCGTTTTATGTTATGCTTTAATTGCTTGGAAAGCAACGAACCGTAAAATAGTTTGTTACAAAATAGCATCGCTTCATCCATAATGTTATAGGCTAGATTATAATGGACGAAGCGATTTTAGAATTTCCTAGAACTTCCAGAACGTTCTTAGAAGAACCACTTCATTTCTAGTATCCTACGTTTCGTCTTTGGTCTTGATTTCTTTTCAGCTGATATAGTTAAATTTTATTAAAATAAGCACATAAACTACTTAATTCTAAGGAACTAAATAGGTATTTTAATTTGAGGGTAACCAACAGTCTCAGTATTAATAGAGTAGTATCTACAACAGTCCTTCCTAATTTAACTACATGAAAGCGTATGTGCGTACTAAAAGGAGTGGAACTGCCACTGAAATGGCAGGAACAAAAGCTTTACCAGCTGAAACTTTACTTCATATTTTCCCATACTAAATTAATGATGCTCATACATGATGAGGCCTATGTCTCCTGGCTGAATGATGATGATGATGATACATCAGATACCAAACATGATGCGTTGCCAACCCAATATTTCAGCTAGCAAAGCCTTTTGTTCTTGTTATTTCATGGGTTCCTAGCAACTACTTACCATCAGGGGGATCCATAAAAAAGTTGTTACAATAAAAATAAGATTTAAGTTCTCAGAACAAAAATCTTACTAAAGGTTAATTTTGATAAACTATGTATTAAGAAGGAGCAAAAGAAAAACATAGAATATGCCAGCTGCTTCTCTTCCCGGGCATACTGTAAAAGTCAGTTAAGGGACAGAGGTTTTATTGGCGTTTTTGAGGGCAATAGGTTGACCACCTGTCACTGCAGTAGTCTCTTTCCGTCATTAAAATACCTCCAAATGTGACATCAGATGGTTTTATAACCTCTGGTGTTTGACCTACTTCATAAGGGATGAAGGCGTGAAGCTATATATGTATGTACCAGTATCGTAATAAAAAATACGCTATTAAACCACTGCTTGTTAAAAACAATTTCAATACTCTTTGAAACCTGATTTTGATTATATAAAACCTCAACACACGAGTCTTTTATAATTGCAATACCGTTCTAAGCTAATGCAGCATTAACATACCAGCTTAGCAGTATGCTTTGTGTGCCTTTTAAGTTCTACCACAAAGCCTCCGTATAAAGTCCTTTATCTAGTACGTTAAGCCTTACCTAGGGATTAGGGAAATACGATATGAATGTGGTATGTGGTGAACTTAACCTGGGATAGACTGGTCAGTGTAATGTTTGAAAGTGTATAGTAGGAGATAATTAGTAAAGCATTGAATTAATTAACTTGGTTTTAGAGCTGATTATTTTTGGATGTTTTTTAATCTTTACTAGTGCAAATTTATAAGTTTTTATCAGATAATATATTTATTTCTGGTAAAAACTTACATCTAAGAATAACATCAATTGTTGTTATATTGAAAGAGGATGTAGTGACTAAGATGGGAAAGGGTATGCTACGGTGGTTTGGGCATTTGGAAAGGATGAGTGAAAGTAGATTTACGAAAGAGGTGTACAGAGCAAGAATGGTGTTGTTGGAAGGGGCCGGCCTAGGCGAACGTACGCCGATCAAATTGGCTACATTTTGAAAAAGGGCCTAGTCAAAAGTACCCGTAACCGGCGATCATGTATGAAAAGATTGATGAACGCGGAAGAAGCGAAAGAGGTATGACTGGATCGCAGCAATTGGTGTTCCCTTGTCTCTGCCTACCTCAAAGGGAGACAGGCGTGAGGTTATGTATGTATGTATGTGAAATTAATTCTAGTTTAAACAATTTATTAACTAAATTACAAAAAAAAGTAAAAAAATACTATACAATAAAATGTCATTTCATCTGTTTATCATGACCTAGGGTAACACAGGCATGATAATGAGGCTAGTGAGTTTGTTTATATGTTTAGACGCACTTATATCTGAAATTATGAGTTCGATTCAAATGATATAAAATTTGATAGTGAAATACCGTTTATTTCGGTATTTTTTTCGGTAACCGTTTATCTAAAAACCTTTCCAAAAAGTTTAAAATCCATTCATTTCGGTAACATCTTGATATGATAACCGGGACAAACGATAACCATTTCAAAGCCTTAAATGTATTTTTAGCCTTTCAACTAATATAACGTTTATAATATTGTCAAGGATATTCTAAACTTTCTGACAAGAGCCATCGGCCCCAAAAACATTGCTTTCCTTGAGAGGGCGAATAAAATAGTTCCTAAAAGATGTAAAGCTAAGATTTAGCTAAGTTTTTCCATTTGATGGGCTGCGTTTAGTACATGTTGCTACAAGACTACGCGCTACGAATTAGATGTGCTACGGAATTCTCAATGTTCTGGAAATAGAATCTCCACGAACGGGTTTCTCATTCTAACAATTATTTGTCTACTGGCGGGACCAAAATGACAGAGTAGTCGCTGGTAACCATAATTCCCATAAAGACCCCGAAACGTCCAGTATAAATGTAAAAATATCATCCTTATCATCTTTATAATGAATCCACTCCTGGTCTGGGTTAAGAGGAAATTTAGTCCGTAAACAACCAACCTGACCTAGTGCTGGTTGATGGATTTTCAAATTTTCAGGGCGCCAAAATCGCTCCTACCAAACTCTAACGAGATTTATCTCAGATTCATTCTAATCACGCACAAATCTGTCTATTATCGGTTTTGTAATGACTTGACTACGATTTTATGCAAATATCTTAATGAGAATGTCCTAAGTTTCCATGATTCACTGTATTAATTCGCTTTCAAACAGATTTTTTTGAGTTAATTATTTACATACAATTTGACTCTCTGCCTTGCTTCGATATTCGGGATAATTAATTTATTTATTTTACTTTATTAAAGAGAAAAAAACAGATCTCATTACTTACCATCAGGTGAGATTAAAGTCAAACGCGGGCTTAGTCTGTTTCTGTAATAAAACAAAAACGAATTTAAGGATGCGTTTCCGAAAAGGCTAGGTACCGAATTCTACTACTACATGTATAAGATTCACGCACACAAGCATGTCGTGAAAAAGACGAAAGGTTTTGAACAGTTTTGATACTTTAGTTTTAAATATTTGCAAATTCTTTTATTAAAACGATTAAATTGGGTAAGATTAATTAAAGTGCTCGGAAAGTTTGAGCTCGTTTTATTCGTAACGACAAAACCTCACCATCAAACCTGATGAGCTGGTGGTACACTCGAGGGCTTCTACTGGAATTCCTATTCCTAGGCATTTCAAGTTCGAGTTCATAAGACGAGACATTACCATCAGTCCTGGTAGTGGGAGCTGAAGGTATGCCTTGAGGTACTACTGGAACTCCTAGACGAGTAGAGCTAGGCATGTCGAGTTTGGGTTCATTTTGATTCTTAGGACGAGACCTTACCACCCGTTCTGGTAGTGGAAGCTGAAGGTATACCTCGAGGTGCGACTGGTACATACACCTAGACGGATAGAGCTAGGCATGTCGAGTTTGGGTTCATTTTGATTCTTAGGACGAGACCTTACCACCAGTTCTGATAGTGGAAGCTGAAGGTACCATATTTTAAAAGAACTGAACAGGACACAAGGAACTGAAATCTACAGGCGGTCAGATTTGGTGGAATCGGGTTTTCATATTTTAAAAGAAATAATAAAATTTATGGACAAAGGATATTGCAAGTGATTGGGCTCCAAAAAAAAAGTCATTGTGCAGGGATGAGATGAAAGTCAGATTATAGATTAGACACATGTCATTCATATTTGTTAGGACGCCAAAAAAATTAGCCCTGGGAAAAAAAAGATATGACCAAAAATACATTTTGCGTTTAATAGAATAAAAATCGTTTTCTTTTATGATACAGAAACTGAACGCCCGTAGATTTCTACGAGTGTATTCGTATAACTTTTACAGCCATTGACTACGAAACTAGTGAATATTGTAAATAAATACGATTATTGGTAAAAAAAAGTGCTTGTGTGATCCTTATAAGTACCTAATGGGTTGGCTACACAGTTGTAAACCGCGATTAGTTCGTCTCTTTTCTTAGTATAGTGACTTCCCTTCTTAGTATCGTCGAGCGAGACAGCGCACTCACACACAAAAGAGATGTTATTAATCTGTCTCTTTTCTTACTATAGCGAACTTTTTGCGGCACTGGTTCGGCGACATTGGAAGCACGGTTTACAACTGTGTAGCCACCCCTTTTGATTTGATTTGTCTTTTTTGTTACTTTAGCGATGTCTCTTATACGGCACTGGTTCGGCGACATTGGAAAAGCAGTTTACAAATGTGTAACCACCCCTTATGAAATAATGGTAATGCTTCATCTAATACTGCCGTTTAGAATAAGCTAGTATGTGCTATAAGTGGTTAATAAAGTCTAATAGTGTTTATATAATTATTACAACTAGATTTCATTAACGCTCTCTATCTCTTTCTCGGAGCACATTATTAGCGCGCATTGTCCATTTCATTCGAAACATTTCGGGGTTCGAGTCGAAAGTCGAACGTCTTTTATGATTCTGATATTTAATTGTATTGTTAATATGAATCATGTGTTTAAAAGTACTGTTCCTTTTATAATTTATGATGTCTGTTTAATTGTACTGAAATAATGAATAACGTCTTCAAAAATAGTACTTATTTTATGTTTAAGAACTCTGACCAATGGTAATGAATGAAATAATAAATCATGTGTTTAAAAGTCTTACTTCTTTCATTAACGATAACCACTTATGAAACTTGTGTTATAACTTGTGTTGGTAACACATTAGCTTATTCTAAATGGCAGTATTAGATGAACCAAACATACCATTATTTCATAAGGGGTGGTTACACATTTGTAAACTGCTTTTCCAATGTCGCCGAACCAGTGCCGTATAAGAGACATCGCTAAAGTAACAAAAAAGACAAATCAAATCAAAAGGGGTGGCTACACAGTTGTAAACCGTGCTTCCAATGTCGCCGAACCAGTGCCGCAAAAAGTTCGCTATAGTAAGAAAAGAGACAGATTAATAACATCTCTTTTGTGTGTGAGTGCGCTGTCTCGCTCGACGATACTAAGAAGGGAAGTCACTATACTAAGAAAAGAGACGAACTAATCGCAGTTTACAACTGTGTAGCCAACCCATTAGGTACTTATAAGGATCACACAAGCACTTTTTTTTACCAATAATCGTATTTATTTACAATATTCACTAGTTTCGTAGTCAATGGCTGTAAAGGTTATACGAATACACTCGTAGAAATCTACGGGCGTTCAGTTTCTGTATCATAAAATAAAACGATTTTTATTCTATTAAACGCAAAATGTATTTTTGGTCATATCTTTTTTTTTTCCCAGGGCTAATTTTTTTGGCGTCCTAACAAATATGAATGACATGTGTCTAATCTATAATCTGATTCTCATCTCATCCCTGCACAATGACTTTTTTTTTGGAGCCCAATCACTTGCATTATCCTTTGTCCATAAATTTTATTATTTCTTTTAAAATATGAAAACCCAATTCCACCAAATCTGACCGCCTATAGATTTCAGTTCCTTGTGTCCTGTTCAGTGCTTTTAAAATATGGTACCTTCAGATCCCACTACCAGAACTGGTGGTAAGGTCTCGTCCTACGAATCAAAATGAACCCAAACTCGATATACCTAGCTTTACCAGTCTAGGAGTACCAGTAGCACCTCGAGGTATACCTTCAGCTTCCACTACCAGAACTGGTGGTAAGGTCTCGTCCTGCGAATCAAAATGAACCCAAACTCGACATGCCTAGCTCTATCGGTCTACGAGTACCAGTAGCACCTTGAGGTATACCTTCAGCTCCTACTACCAAAACTGGTGGTAAGGTCTCTTCCTTCGAATCAAAATGAACCCAAACTCGATATACCTAGCTTTACCCGTCTAGGAGTACCAGTAGCACCTCGAGGTATACCTTCAGACCCCACTACCAGAACTGGAGATAAGGTTTAGTCCTAACAAACATAATGATTCCAAGTTTCCAAATTCAATCCTAATAATAAAAGGTTTTGTAATTTTTTTTTTCAATAAAATTATATTATTACCTTTTCAACTCAGTTCAGAGAGCGTCAAGTATCGAGACTTGTTTGATGTAATAAATTGTGTATGTACAGCGATGTTTCTTAGCACGTAAAATAACTCAAAAGCGATACAGGTCCACTCTCGACAGCGGCTGAGCGCAGACTGAAGATATCTAGTTTTTGTTTGGAATGATATTGACATTATTTGCTAAAGTATAATAACCCTTACCACAGTGTGTTAAGATTTACGCATCTATACAAATATGAAGAAAAATTACGTGTTTGGTTTTATTTTTTTTTGAAGGGTTTTTAGTATTAATTTCAAAGAAAAAAATGCTAATTATCAAAAATGAACATGTCAACCACCGAATAGTATTTTTTTTTATTCATAAATACTTGTGTTTTCATACCAAAATAGGTACCGTAAATTGGCTTAAAATCGTCATTTTCGTGCGACGAGGCATCGCAAAATTAGTTTTTAAGCCACAAAAACAAATTTATTTATACTATTTTTATATAATAAATGGAGATGATAGTCTTATCTATCTATTAGTATTTGTAATTATACTAAACTCTGCGCCATTTTATCACAATATGTACCAGAATATACCCTATTTTGAAGATTTGCGGAAACGCGTCCTTAATAAGTGGTATCGAATCAATGCAAATGTTTCCCGGAAACCTTTGTTCATTATTTCCTAGACTTTAAAGTAGTGCTACACTAACAGAATACTCAAATTCAAATATTCTTTATTTCGTAAGTATTTACATACATTTGAAATAAGTCAAACAATTTACAAATTGTTCTGAATCTACCACCACTTCGGAAAGTCGATCTGTTGAGAAGAAGTGGCAAGAAACTCAACAGCAATCATCTTTTAAAAATAAGAAAAAAAAATACACAATAGCAATTTACAGCCAGGGAATCCCATCTTCTTGCATTCGGATATCTTATAGTAAACGTTTTCACATAAAACTTATCCTTAAATCTATCGAAGGTTTAATTTAAATATTTTGGAATTATTATTATAAAATAAAGCGAACACATTGAACCATGAACGACATTGGTGATCTTCTGGAGTCTACTATTATATTTATACATTAGATAAAGCAGTCTCACTTGATGATGTCTTTGCAATAGCGAAGCCCATAATTTCAAATTCAGGAATAAGCATTTCGTGAAGGCGTCGTAACGCAGTGGCTCCTGTGTGTATTAATAGACATTACAGTTCAAACAATGCTCGGCCGAGTCGGTAAAAGGATGGCTGAACTCACGATGACTTCCGTACTTTAAATAAATGAAAAATGTGATAAATAAAAATTACCCGACCAGGATTCGAACCTGGGACTTCTCGTTTGCCGGACGAGTGCTCTTCCACTGTGCTACCGGGGCCTGGCGGTATGCCTCGAAATTACTTACCACATTTTTGTTTTTACGTTATATTGCTAACGTAGCTCCATCTTATGGTATAGCTTTGCAGCTAAGACCACCCGAGACCAATTTCTTTTTGAAATTGTGAATCCCAGTGAAAGTGAAGCATTGCAATTTTTTAATAATGTTTTTAAGTTTTTGCATTTAAAATGCTCAATTATTCTTTAAATAAATGAAAAAAGTGATAAATAAAAAAAAAAAACTCCCGTACTTGCTTAGCATAATAGGCAGGTTAAACAGACGGTCCCGATTGCTGCATACTTGTAAAGAGTAGTTTTTAAGATTTTTTAGTACCTTACGGCCTAAAACCTCCTCGTCACCCAGCATAGAGATTCAAAGCCCTGTTGAATAAGTCTTTTAAAAATATACCTATATTTGGACGTAGTTAGGCAGAAAGGACTCAATCACTTTTGAGTAACGAGCATTTAAAGTTCCAGCCATAATTTCTCCAATAAAAAGTAATGTTTTTCGTTTTAAATTCTAATTAAATTTAAACGATAAAGTATACTTTTAGTTCTACATCTTTAAACCTAACTTAACCTGCATGTTTTTTTTATGCTTAGGATAGGACGTTTGTCTTTCATGCCACCTAACGACAACTACGCATGAAGACTATAGTAGTACATTTCTATCCACGAAAAACCTTTCTCTGAACAATTAAAACTATTTTCAAAGAGATTTCCTTTTATAAAATTTATAGCAGTTTTCTTTTTTGATTCAAAAATATACTTATAGATCGTATCTAAGTAAAAAACTAAGCAGTCTGTTATGGTGGCATGATAATAAATAAAAAAATATCTGCAAACCTTACAAACATTTGTCATGAAACACGCAAACTCAAACATTTATTTAAATTGTGTTGCCGAAGCCATGCCGTGGATAATCCATATTCTTCGAAGCAATTTTCTAATTCTTTCTTCGTAGAGCTTTATTCACATGAATACGTTTGCTATTATTAATAATACTTTTGTTTTAGAGAAATCAAAGACATTTTGGGTTACATAATAAAGGAGAAAGCTCATCATAGTATGGACAGTAGTACAGTTTTAGAATAGTATTGCATCAATACCAAATATGGATTAGATGTCTTAAAACATCACCAATTACCATTTACAATTATTATTTTTAATCTCTGAACCGGAGTTTAAAAGTTATCTTCCAAAAATGTAATATAAACTTAAACTCAAATAAGCTATCTGTCAAAACGCGTTCATGAATTTAGGGATGTGCATTCGTTAAAGTTCTTTAACACGGTAATGTTACACTTATAAAAAATTTGCAAATATTATTTTTAAGCACCAAACTTAAGTTTTAAAGTTGCCTTCGATAATCCATATAATAAAAATATATTTTATTATATTAAACCGATGAGTTTATTTATTTATTTTATTATTATTGACTAGCTGTTTCGCACGGTTTTACCCACGCCATTACAAATCCCTCGGGAATATCGAGATAAAAAGTAGCCTATTTGCTATTTTAGACTGTAAACTGTCACTGTGGAAAATTTCATCCAAATCCTCTAAGCTGTTTTGCCATGATAGAGGAACAAACATCCAGACATGCATACATCCATCCATCCAAACTTTCACATTTATCAATATATATAAAACTGTTCCGTTACTGACTGAGTGACTGAGGTACTGAGTGACTGACAGACAACGTACAGCCGTAACTACTGGGCGTAGAGAGCTGAAATTTGGAACATACATTCTTTAGGGGATGTAGGGGTGCACTAAGGAAGGAATTCCTGTAATTCCCACGGGAACGGGAAATATAGGACTTTTTAGTTTGTATGAAAAATCTTATTCCTTGAGTGCACCGATGTGAAACTTGGTGTAAAGGTTTTTCAATGTGTGTCTGGTTGTGTTATGAAAGGAATTCCTGCAAAATTCCCACGGGAACGGGAAATGTATGATGTTTTAGTTTGTATGAAAAAATCCCATCCCTTGAGTGCACGGATGTGATACTTGATATAAAGGTTCCTCAATAAGTGTCTGTTTGTATTATGGAAGGAATTCCCGAAATTCCCACGGGAAGGGGTTGGACTTTTTAGTTTGTATGAAAAATCTTATTCCTTGAGTGTACGGATGTGATACTTGGCATGAAGGTTCTTCAAAGAGTGACTGGTTGTGCTACGAAAAAAATTCCCAAAATTCCCACCGGCACGGGAAATATATGATTTTTAGTTTGTTTGAAAAAAAACTTATTCCTTGAGTGCATGGGTGTGATACTTAAAAAGGTTCTTTCAGTGGGTGTCTGGTTGTATTGTTTCTGAAATTTCCACGAGAAGGGTAGTTAAGCGCATACGAAGTTGCGGGATAAAGCTAGTAAAATATAAAATTTGAATTCGTTTTTATTCGATGTCGACTTCAAAAACTATGTATGTAAATACCTACCCACATAAATTATTAATGTTCATATTACATTAATTAGTATTAATTCATTTTTGGCAGAAATTTACTATATGGGGTAGTAATATGGATGGAATAGAAACAGGAATAGCATGGCGTTTATAAAAATTATTTAAACATTGTTAGTGGGTCAGTTTTTTGAAGGCGGTTCACTTTTTCTTAAAGGGAAATAATTAGTTTGCTTTAATTTTGGTTTGGGTTTTATGACTTTCTTTATTTATTTTTTATTTCATACTTTTGAGTGATAAGTTTTTGTTTTGGGCTAGTTATTAGTTTTTTCATAGTTAGTTATGTTCTACATTTATACGTATTCGTGACAGTTTTTTTAAGTGATAAGTTTTGAGGTAGTTCTGGTATCAGTAAGTATCAGTTCAGTGGTATTATTTCTTCCGGTAATTGAATTTTTTGGTACTGTAACACTATGACTTTGAACTACATACTATACGTTTTGCCTGTAGGCCTAGGTAGAAAACTACGCTTTAAGAAAGAAAAGAAGAGGAATATAATACCCAACGAAAAAACAACGAAGACTTGATGCAGCAAGAGATGGTCTTGTCTAGGTGTCGCCAGCATGCTGCTCGTGCTGCAGAAACTGAAAAACAAAGAGAGATGCGCTTAAAAAATCTTCGTGCGAACAGTCAGCTAAGAACTATTCCAAAACTTATCTCAAAAAAATCTAAACTAACTAGACGACCAGACGCCAGTGGTTGTGTGTTCGATTCCCGTACGGAACAAGAAAAAAAAATGTTCCTTGTCTGGGTGTTTATCTATTTATGTATTTATATTCTAGGTTTCCCCCTAGTTCGCTACATGGTATTCCATACCACAAGCTATGCTTACTTTGGAGCCATGTAGTTGGTGTGTTTGTCTGGGGATTTTATTTATTTTATTTAAAAACTTACTATGAAAAAACTAAACGCTACCCCAAAATTAAAAGTAGGTAAATCAAAAACTGTATTAAAATCAATTCACCCAAACGTGAGATAATTGCGAAAAACCATACATACACACGGATCAAACTGATACCTTCCTTTTTGATATCACTTAAAATACCAAAAGGTTCTACTAAATGGGACAAATATTCTTTTGAAAACCGCATCAACATCGGTTCAGCCAAACGCAAGATAAGCGATGACAAACATAATTAACATACTGTTTAAACTCCTCTTTGTAAGTTGGTTACTTTTAATCAGAAGTTGTGCGGGTAAATCTGTGGGAAACTGCTAGTATTTGGTAACTATACGGCAAATAAATCAAACATTCGGCTGAATACAAATGTCGAATCTACGAAAAATGAATGCTGGGCCGAACATTCGGCTCATCTCTGATACAAAATACACAGATAAATTGAGAACCTTATTTTTTTAAGTTGGTTAATAAATTTAATCCTTCTCCTAAACATAAAAAATATTTTTTTTGAAAACCGCATCTAAATCGGTTCAGCAAAACGCGAGAAAATCGCGGACAAACATACATACTTACAGGTCAAACTGAGAACCTCCTTTTTCTGAATTCAGTTAAAAATAGGATTTGGGCCACCCGGATAAACTTTACGATTTTGGTTTGGCAAAGAACGTATGTGCTTAAACGTGCCCCTTAAATAAACCTAGCATAATAAAGCATAAATACATCTATATTAAGCGACGTCCATGAGATGTCACTCACCACCAGGCAGATGCGGTGTTAGATTGCTGCTTTTAAATATTAACTAGTTTCACTTTAATAAATGAAAAATGTGATAAATAAAAATTACCCGACCAGGATTCGAATACCTGGGACCTCTCGTTTGCCGGACGAGTGCTCTTCCACTGAGCTACCGGGGCCTGGCGGCACGCCTTGAAATTACTTACCAGATTTTTTTTTTAAGGTTATATTGCTAACGTAGCTCCATCTTATGGTATAGCTTTTGCAGCTAAGACCACCCAAGACCAATTTCTTTAAAGAAATTGTGAATCCCAGTTAAAGTGAAGCATTGCAATGTTTTAATAATGTTTTTAAAAATAAAAACATTATAAAACCAAAAGAATTATAAAACAAAAAGAATAATTGAGCATTTTAAATGCAAAAACTTAAAAATATTATTAGGTTTCACTTTAGTTTAAAAACGTAGAACTTTATACAACACACTGACCTTTTAAAGTGTAATAATAAAATGGCTTTCATACGTTCAATGTTCTTATATTTTACCGGAACAAATAGGATGTCCAATACCAAATGTAAATGGAACAAGGTAGAATAATTTAACATACTTTCCCCAATACATGTTTTAAAATAAGTACATCAGGAAGTAGTTATGACTAAAGTAATACCGTTATATAAGTTTCAAAGACAATAATAATATATTCTAATACCTCTCTTTGCTCAGTCACTGCATGCATGAAACTGAAAATATACGGATGTATTTTTATGCTGGTAAAATTTTATTCACCATGTTATTTTAGCATTCCCTAATAGATTCAAATTCAAAAATAAGAGTAGAACTCTAGTTGTTGCAAACCGAGTATGTTTTGTTTGAGTCTGCGTAGGGTCGACTAATTTTTTTTTTAAATAAAATATGTATGGGACGTTTGTCTTCCATGACACCTGATGTTAAGTGAACATGAAGACTAAGGTGGTACACGTCCATCGACGAGAAACCTATTCACTAATTGCGCCTTTAATAAGCTTGTCACAGATTCTAGTTAACCCTTTGCTGTGTGGCAGGGCTTCGGTCTGTCTGTCGTCTATTAAAAAAAACATGTGTAGAGCTATTTCTTCAATAAACCGGTGTTCCTCTTTCACCTGATCATTTTCCATTTACAATTAGATGAGATTGAAATAACGCTAAATATAGATGAAAATAACATTAAAAAAACAGACAATCACACCAACTACATGGCCTCCGAAGTGGGATTGGTACGCGAGATCAACATTCATTAGGTCAACATTTTTTAGGTTAAAACCGTTAAGCAACAGCTTAGTATCAACAGTTAACTATGTCAAGAAATTACGAGATCAATACTTCATTAGATCAACAGATCACTACATCCATCATTCGCTACATCAACAGTTCATGACTATAGTATGTTACCTGTAAAGGCGGAAATAAGTTATCAATGCATTTTACAGAATTATAATAGAATTTATTTCATAAAAAATAAAAGTCAGTTTGCTAACAAAAACAAAATAACAGAATGAAAAGTTTTAAAAACTTTTTTTAGTAAACTGTTGATTTACTAAGCTATTAACATAACGGTGTTGATCTAGTAAATGTCGACCTAATGAATGTTGATCTCGCGTACCAATCTCATATAGATAAACGCCCAAACCCGGGACATTTTTTTCTTGTTTCGTGCGGGAAGCGAACTAGCAACCACTGGCGTCTGAGGCAGTAGGGCTTACACCATCGCCAAAGTGGTCTTATTACTTTTTACATGATTGGCGTTGCTTGTAGAAGACGTTACTTATTTTTTACTATTACAAAATAGAAAAAAATATTAGCCATCAATAAATAGTCGATTGAACAAGATAAATATTATTTTGTTATTTCATCCTATTATGTAAGCTAATATGCGCACCATAATAGATAGAATTACTCAATTTGATACCATGATTAAGGCCACAAAACCAAATCGGCTACATTTTGGTGAGTGTGCGAGTGCTCTTTTTGACCAAATTGAACCCACCCCTTTCTACCACTGGACTACCAGACGCAGACAGAACTTCCATCCCTATATAGTGGATATACCAAGAAGTCGAACAAAACGCTTCGATAGTTCCTTTTTGGTACGGATTGCCAAGGAGTTGAACAATCTGCCTGCGTCTGTTTTTCCTGACCACTACAGTCCTGGAACTTTTAAGTGTCGAGTGAATAGGTTTCTCGTGGATAGACGTGTAACACCATAGTCTTCATGCGCACTTTCCATCAGGTGGCATGGAAGACAGACGTCCTATCCTTACAAAATATAAAAAAAATATGTCATTATCTTAATAAATTACAAACACTAAATACCATATTCTAAGAAAATATCGATAAATGCATGCTAGCCCCGCTGGTAAGGGAACAGTCTTTTCTGAACTGGTCCAGGTCAGGATATAAATTTCCTCTAGTTTTGCTCCATAACATAAAATTACCTTGGAGCCACATACATAGTTGGTGTTGCAGTCATTGTCTTAGAGATATTATAGAAAAAAAAATCTTTTACATATTAATTTTATTTATTACTAGCCACCTAGCGCGGTTTTACCCGCGTAACTTTTGAACCGTGGGAATTTTGGGATAAAATATAGCCTATAACCTTCCTCAAGAGTTGGGCTATCAAATGCAAAAAGAATTTTTCAAATCCCACCTGTAGTTTCTGAGATTAGCGCGTTCAAACAAACAAACAAACAATATAAAAACAAACTCTTCAGCTTTATATATTAGTAAAGATTATTTGTTTTTTTTTTTGAGTTTTATTTCAATACAGGAACATAATATCTCTCTTGCTGTAACGCAGGTTAAAAGGCTTCTATTTTTTTCTTAACTTTATGTTTCTTATGTTTTTTTTATTTAAAATATTCCACAGTTTTCATAACAACAGTACCTATGCCGAATTGACTTACGTATATTTCTGTTATATAACAAAATAAGCGAAAATAGCTGTCCCATTTCTAGACATGGACGTTCAGCGCTCGTTAAGAATTTTTGCTGACATGCTAAACTGTTTTAACGTATAGCAAAGTTGATGCACACGAAATGTAGTCTAATTTGATATTCCGCGCTTTGGTAAAACTTAAGTACCTATCTTAAAGAGCTTTACATGAAGATATTTCAGTTGAATTTATGTAATAAAGATGTTTTTGAAATGATGTAATTGGTGTGTTATTTGAAAATTGAAGATATTTTTTTTCAATATGCTGCTTAAGACCTTGTCTATAAAGAGAAATAGACTTTATATTGCTAGCTATTCCGTAATCATTGGTCCGTACTTAAATTGATGTACTCTGATTCTCTGAAGAAGCTTTTAGATCATCTATGGTGGTAGCTGTCAGGATGCCGCTCATTCTGCAGCTTCTAGCTACCGATTATGATCAGTACAACAAGGCGGATCATTAAAGGGGGATGTTTAATGGGTATACTCAGGCGTTCTGAGCAGTCTCGTGGCCGCTCTTGCGGTCCCCACTCTGTCTGGATACTCTATAACTGTTAGCCACTGAGGTTACCAGTACTACAGAATTCCTTTTCGTCCGTAACAGGATTCATCTTCCTCCGACTAGAGCGTGCTTAAGAGTGTGCCAAAGACTTTCCTTGGCGGAAAAAAAAATCTCTGAAGTCTAACTAAAGTGTCTTTAAAATAAGTTTAAGAAATGTTAAGTTTGAAGTAGGTTCGACATGAAACTAGAGAATGTAATGTCCTATCGAGCCCATTCTAAGAATGAAAAACTAGCATCTTAAACAAAAATATAATCGTACTAGAGAGAAAAGTTTCCAAATAGACGAGGGCAGTAAAGAAAATAAACTATTTAGTGTGTGACAAGTGGCTATAAATTAATTTATTTCCGTTGTTACGCTATCCAAGTGGAAAAAGGGCGTATCTAACAACATTAGTAAATGCAATAAAGTAACTTTACGCATAAAACTGTAACAAAAAAATAATTTAATAGGTTGACAATCCGTCAAATTAATTGGAACTTTATTTTAAAAAGGGTTTGGTTTAAATTTGAATAAACAATTTAATCCAGGGATATTAATTAGAATTCATAATTTTGACAAAAGCTGTATTATTTTGATAATTTTTTAATTACAAAAGAAGGGACAATTCTTGCATTCCCTACTCCATTCATGATTTATCTATGACATTATTTTAACTTTCTTTTCTCACGATATGGTTCGTTTAGGGTAACTTTTTTAATATTTCGACATAAATTATTGATGAATTACACCTCATTAGATTAAAGGAGAAAATAGTACGAAAGTTGGTAGGACAATTTAGACAAAGCAAAATTATTTTGAGGAGATGTTATGTTAGTATTGATCAATTTCTTGCCATTTTAATTTTACAGAATACCATACCTTCATTGGGACAGTTTTTTCGCGAATTTTCTATGTCGTGTATCTTCCATCTCACTTGTCAGATTGTGATAACGAATCTAAGATAAGTCACGTTTTTCCATAAGCGTTTTCACAATTTCAGTATGTACACTAAAAATAACAGATAAAAATAATAAAAATACATATAAACAACATAATATATGGTACTTATACATACATATACATTTATACAGGGTTGATTATAGTCACCAGCCAAATTTACATGTTAGTGTCTTTGATACGATAAAAACATACCTGCATATTTATTTTAGCGTCGCTCTGTACAAAAAGAAGAAAAATGGAACCACAAACTAATAAAAAAATAGTCACTGTTGATGAACATACCTACTACAACGCGGCATTTCTTTGATAATATTACTCTAGTTATCTTTATTTTATTGATAATTTAGAGTGACCAAGCTTTGCTTAATATGTTAGCGGAAATATTAATTTCCTTGTCAAAAAATTAATACATTTTTGGCAAAAATCGTTTCTATAAATGACACCTATTGTGTAAAAAAAATTTGGCCGATGATGACAAATCGACCTTGTATAAAGTGTACTAGCTTTATCCCGCAACTTCGTATGCCCTTAACTACCCTTCTCGTGAAAATTTCAGAAACTATACAACCAGACACCCACTGCAAAGAACCTTTATACCAAGTATCACACCCATGCACTCAAGGAATAATTTTTTTTCACACAAACCAAAAATCATATATTTCCCGTGCCCGTGGGAATTTTGGGAATTTTTTTCGTAACACAACCAGTCACTCTTTGAAGAACCTTCATGCCAAGTACCACATCCGTACACTCAAGGAATAAGATTTTTCATAAAAACTAAAAATTCCAACCCCTTCCCGTAGGAATTTCAGGAATTCGTTCCATAATACAAACAGACACTTATTGAGGAACCTTTATATCAAGTATCACATCCGTGCACTCAAGGGATGGGATTTTTTAATACAAACTATAATAACATATATTTCCCGTTCCCGTGGGAATTTCAGGAATTCCTTTCATAACACAACCAGACACATATTGAAAAACCTTTACACCAAGTTTCACATCGGTGCACTCAAGGAATAAGATTTTTCATACAAACTAAAAAGTCCTATATTTCCCGTTCCCGTGGGAATTTCGGGAATTCCTTCCTTAGTGCACCCCTACATCCCCTTGAGAATATATGTTTCAAATTTCAGCTTTCTACGCCCAGTAGTTACTTTATTGATAAAAAGTCCAACCTCTTCCCGTGGGAATTTCGGGAATTCGTTCCATAATACAAACAGACACTTATTGAGGAACCTTTATATCAAGTATCACATCCGTGCACTCAAGGGATGGGATTTTTTAATACAAACTAAAACATCATATATTTCCCGTTCCCGTGGAAATTTCGGGAATTCCTTTCATAACACAACCAAACACATATTGAAAAACCTTTACACCAAGTTTCACATCGGTGCACTCAAGGAATAAGATTTTTCATACAAACTAAAAAGTCCTATATTTCCCGTTCCCGTGGGAATTTCGGGAATTCCTTCCTTAGTGCACCCCTACATCCCCTTAAGAATGTATGTTTCAAATTTCAGCTTTCTACGCCCAGTAGTTACGGCTGTACGTTGTCTGTCAGTCACTCAGTCACTCAGTCACTCAGTACCTCAGTCACTCAGTCAGTAACGGAACAGTTTTATATATATTGATGATAAATAAATGAAAAATACAATAAAATATTTAAATATATGCGTAAATATATAACCATATCAAAATTAAACTGGTGCAATCATATTTAAAATTATTGTCGAGAAAAAACCTTTGTGTTCTCGAACCTTTTTCTTGAAAACAGTTGGTGAGTTTGACTCACGGATACGAGGGTCAAACTGAAAGTTCTTAGAAAATCAAAAACTAAGCATTCTAGCAAGTTATTAGTTTTATTATAACTTTTCAAAATAGCGTCCATTCACATCAATACATCGCTGCATTCGATGGAACCATTGAGAAAAGCACCTTGCCCACTCGGCCTTAGGGGTCTCTTCGACGGCGTTTTGAAACGCAGCCACTGCTTCTTCGGCGTCCATAAAATGTTTTCCTCGAAGTTTTTCTTTTATTTTCGGGAATAAATAAAAATCGCAGGGTGCGAGGTCGGGGCTATACGGCGGGTGACCCAGTAATTCCACGTCTGAGGTCGCCAAATAGTCGATCGTTTGCCTGGCGGTGTGCGACGAGGCATTGTCGTGATGAAGGAGGATCCTGCTGCGAGGTCGTTTCTCTCGAACTTTTTCCAAGACAAGTGGCAAACAGTTGTTAGTGTACCACTCTGCATTAACCGTTTTCTGATCCTCTAAGACAACTGTCGCGTAATGACCTGTCTTTCCGAAGAACGAGGCCACCATCTTTTTTCCAACACTTCGACCTCTCTTCACTTTAGTTGGCAACTCTTCGGAAGGAAACACCCACTGAGCAGACTGTCTTTTGGTTTCCGGATCATAACAGTAAATCCAGCTTTCGTCACCCGTTAGTATGTCGAACACAGCATTTGAGTCACCTCCGTTAAATTTTTGGATCATTTCTCGGCACCAATCAACACGGCGGAGTTTTTGAGCCTCGGTCAAATTATGCGGTATCCAGCGGGCACAAAGCTTCCTGACCGCTAAATGTTCATGGAGGATTTTGTGCACTTGACTCATACCTATGCCTAGACTTGTCCGAATCTGCTGATAGGTCACTCTTTTGTCAGTCTCTATCATACGCCGCACAACACTGATATTATCTTCAGTCGTCGCTGTAGAAGGCCGTCCCTCACGCAAATCATCGGTGAGATTAGTTCGACCACGTTTGAATTCATTGAACCAGTTGTAAACTGTGGCATGAGATGGGGCTTCATCGTGAAAAGCCAATCGAAGTCTATCATAACTTTCTTGTTGACTTATATGACATCGAAAGTCATAAAAAATCATTGCACGAAAATTTTCTCGGCTTAAATTCATTCTGACGTGCACAGACAATTTTCAATTTGCCGCCAAATCGTAAAACAAATGACAAATGAATGAAATGAATACTCAATATTATTGGTAAAGAGTTCTATTTTCAAAATTTAAACTTATTTTTTTAATATAATGCTTTTAAGTTGCCAGTTCTAAAAACTTTCAGTTTGGCCCTCGTATCGTAAGGCAGTGCATTCTACAATCTGACTGCATGGACAGAAAAAGAGTAGAAATAATAATTAGTTTTATGGATTGGAATTTTAGAAGCGTACGTTTTTGTGCTCTGCATAGCGTATTTGGAGAATGAGCAAAGGAAAGTCTCTCACGAAGACAAATAGGGCTCATGGGATATATAGGAGAGGGATATATTTAAAATTAGTAATAAAAGCCTAAAGAACCGCAGTAAATAATGTGAAAAGACTGAGAAAATCAACAAAAACATAGTGAAATATCAAACAAAACTAATATGGGTACGAAAAGGGGTATTTTCCATACTCTCTATTACTTAGGACTTTATCGGCTACATTTTGGTAAGTGTGCGAGTGCTCTTTTTGACCAAATCGAACCCACTCCTTTTTACCACCGGACTACCAGACGCAGACAGAACTTCCATCCCTATATAGTGGATTTACCAAGAAGTCGAACAAAACGCTTCGATAGTTCCTTTTTGGTACGGATTGCCAAGGTGTGGAACAATCTGCCTGCGTCTGTTTTTTCTTACCACTACAGTCCTGGAACTTCTAAGTGTCGAGTGAATAGGTTTCTCGTGGATGGACGTGTAACACCATAGTCTTCATGCGCACTTTCCATCAGGTGGCATGGAAGACAAACGTACTTTCCTTACAATATAAAAAAATACTGTTCAGTTTAAAGTAATATTATGGTACTTTAAATAAAAATCAAACTTTTAGATCTATCTCTAACATCCAATAAATAAACAATGCATAAATAAGCCCGGAATCCTCTTTTTTATGAAACTTACAGGAAAACAAAACTACGGCCGTAAAACTTGAGCCCAATCAAACTTCGAGTGCGAGATGCTGTAACTGAAATGAGTTGAGTTGCAAAACAAAATAGCCTGCTGGTTCCCTCTTTGTTACTCGTAAACGGTTAAGGAGGGAATTCTTTTATTTTTTCTCAATTCATCTGTATGTTTTTTTTGTGTCTTTGTTACACGATATTTCGGACAATTATGGATTGATTTGAGAATTTTTATTTTATATGATAGAGGTTACTTCATAGGTAGTCCTGTAAGTCCGTAAGTCCTATATAAATTTCATCGAAATCGGTTTGAGGAATTCATTGAAAATTTTAAATTTTTGAAAAAATATGTATGAGCTCGCAGAATGTTTACGTTGATGACATTTTAACTCAGCCAAAGTTTTGACGTGAAGTCGGTTTTTTGAATCTGCCTTCGTTGATTATTTGGCAATTTTCTTCTTAGTTTGTAAGTTTATTGAAGTTTTTATTTACGGTATTTAAGTTATTGTAAATTTAAATGAGACTTGATAATATAACCGGAATGACTAAATAAAAAATGTAAAAAAAAGATTGCTGATATGTGTATGGTTTAAAATAGTACATACATACAAAACTTCACGCCTGTCTCCCCTGGTGATAGAAAGGGGGGACAGGCGTGAAGTAACATCGTATATACGTAACATAGTATTTAAGTAACATAGTATCTGAACTGTGTATACGTGGCGTGGGTAACACTGAAAAGGTTTAGAACTGGCCAGTTAGAAACATTGGTAATTAAAACTTTTTTGAATTTCAATTTATGAACTCTTTGGCAACCTAATGTAGTATATTGCATTCATTTGTCATTTGTTTTTGTGAATTGGCGGCAAATCTAAAACTCTTGTTACACGTGAAAATTAACCTAACGCGAGAAAATTTTCGGTCAATTATTTATTATGACTTTCGTTATGGGCTAGCTCAACAACAAAGCTTCGAAAGGCTACGATTTACATTTCTTAACATACATTTCCTATCTCGTGCCACTATTTACAATGGGTTTAGCGAGTTTATGTGTGGACGTAGCAATTTCAGTGATGATCCGCGTGAGGGACGTCCTTAACCAGCGACTACTGAAGATAACTGAAGACAATGAAATACTCGCATCCTTTGCATTCTCTTTAACGTCCTTCGTTATCCCTCTGCACCAAAATACTTGAGCGAGCGTTTCTCCTTCGTCCATTCTACAGATACGCCATACTCTCTTGTATATAAAACCCCATAAAACCGATTTCTTTTCCTACTCTTTTAATAAACATGCTGTCAGATTGTGGAATTCATTACCATTCGAAATACGCGAATCAAAAACTATAATTTCATTTAGAAAAAGAGTAAGAGAACATTAACGTCAAATTAATCAACGAATATATTTTATTTATATATATGTATGTATGTATATATTTATTTATTAGTATTGTATTTATTATATCTTAGTATAGGTATTGTATTTAAGTATTTTATTATTTGAATATTGTTTTTGTTACGCACGCACTGATTTTGTTTCAATGTATCTCTCCAGTCACAGGTCTGCTGGAAGAAATTTCTCTTAGAAATAAGCTGTACCTTTGTACATATATTAGTCTTTAAGTATCATTGTATATTTTAAACAGTGTGTACATAAATGATTAAATAAATTAATTAAAAAACGATAACATCAGTGCTGTGCGACGCTTGATAGAGGAAGATAGGAGTGACCTATCAGCAGACACGCGCAAGCCTAGGCGTTGGTAGGTATGAGTCAATTTCAAAAAATAATACTTGAACATTAAGGCGTCAGGAAGATCTGTACCAGACGGGTTCCCCATACTTTAACCGATGACCAGAAACGTCTTCGTATGAACTGGTATCGCCAAATGTTAGATAAGTTCAACGCGGTGACTTTTTCTAGTGACATTTTTGAGGATCGGCCAACTAAAGTACGAAAGGTAAGGCAAGAAAGGAAGAAGTAAAGGATGATGATTGCCTCATTCTTCGGAAAGGTCAATTCGCGACAATTGTGCTGAAAGATGGAAGGACAGTTACTGCAGACTGGTATGTTAATCGCTGTTTGCTTGTTATTTTGGCAAAAAATTCGACAGCAGCGCCCTCGAAGTAGGATTCTCCTTCACCACGACAATGCTTTAGCGCACTCCGCAAAACGTACTGTTGAATATTTGACTTTGGCAGGTGTTGAGATAATGAGTCATTCGCCATGCAGTCCTGCCCTGGCACCCTGCGACTTTCATTTATTCCCAAGAACTATGGATCAAATTCGAGGTATTCGCTTTACGAGCTTTGAAGATGCGGTGAAAGAGTACGAAAATGCCATAGAAGAGACACCTAAGGAAGAATGTGCTCACTGCTTTTCTCAGTGGTTCCATCGAATGCCAAGATGTGTAGAGAGGAACGGAGATTACTTCGAAAAACAATAAAAGTATTGACCACTTTCTACATTAAGCCGTTTTTCATTTTCATGTGTTGCCTAAGTTAGGGTAAAAATCTTAGTTGTTTCTCTGTTGTACAGTTTATGTTATATAAAAGCAAGCAACCCATAGAAGTATTCATAGAAGTATGCCGCAAAATTTTGCCATACCGTGAAATGGGCGTGGTAATAATATTTTCTATTTGTGTTGAGCCAATAAAAATGAAAGTCAGTTTCTGTGCTTTGGACAACTATTTACTTGTAATCAAGTAAAATTATGTTAAGAATTGTGAACCAGAAGACTAAATCCTTTAATTATTGATAAAGTGCGAAATCGCTACTGTACTGTACTGTACTGAGTTGACTGTACAATGTGGAGACATATACATAAAAAGAGTATTACTACTCCTGACTTGACCCTTCGGCTTTTAAACAAAATATAGCTAGTTTAATCCGTACTGCACAAGAAAATCTTTTGACATCTGATTTTTTAAGTTTTTACAAGAATAATTTCATATCTATTTAAAACATTGTTTACCTATATTATTAGTTTCCTTTATCTGTTTTATTGCAAACTAAATAGAGATATGCCGCAGCTTATATAAGTACCATTGATAACCCTAAATTTCAACCAAATTTTAAATCATCAATTGCTAATAGTAGATACCAATCTATCCTTTCAATAATATTGTAGTAATTTCCAATCATTTTACAACTTTCCCTACCTAAACATTTAATCTCCAACCTCATAACCACCTGTCGAGATTACAGCCAAACAGTTTCAATCCCCAATAAAAAAAGAACTCAAAACTCTTCAATTTACATATCAAAATTCATCAACAAACAACAAAGACCATGCTTAAAAGGCTGTAAAATTTCACAGAGTGACAATCCATTGAAAGCTTCCATTTATCGTTGTTCGTTGAGCTGTAATAATAGTGTTTATTATTGTGCGAGGCGATATCGCCCGCATAGCTTCCTGAAAGCCTGTAACAACCGAATCGAGTGAACTTTGATTGGTTTAATCTCGGTGTACGGCAATATTACTAAAGATGTTTCCTTACAATTATTTACACTAAAACCCGAAGTATCTAGGTGTGAAATTCAATAGTAGGGGATTTTAGTCGGATTTTGTCACGTTTGATTATAATGTAAGGTTTTAACCATAGGTTTTGGCGACTTTTTAAATAGGTACCAAGGTTGTTTATTGATTTAAACTATCGCCATTATTTTCACTATGATTTAATGAAGTTACGGGATTCTTACCACGATTTTTAATTTGATTTGACTGGTAGTCCGCGATCATGGTGCTTGTAACAGCATTGAAATATCGGACGTGCGAAAATAAAATCAAAAATCGTAGTTAGAATCCCATAAATTCATTAAATCATATATACCAAGGTTGTGTGTCATGCTTTACCCTGGCAAATAATCCAATGCAGTAAAATAACAGTTCCAGAGTGCCCACTTTAGGGAAGAAAAAAAAGGGGTGAGGTTTAAGAAAACGAATGGTCTTTTTTATTAAATAATATTGTCAAGTTAGGAAAAACATATATTTTGGCTTACAAAACATTTCATGCTTTCATTTTCTCATTCTAGAGTGGGGATGCTTTACACATCTTACTTTATCATGACTAAAAAAGTGCGAAAAAAAACTAATTTTACTTCTGCTGTGACCATTTTTAAGCACTAAACACGTTTGATAGTTAATTATTTTCATTAAAGTTACTGTGAAGATAAAGTACACACCTCAAAGTCACGTATTCATGCATTGCGTTAAAAGTTTATGCTAAACGAATGAAAAAGTACCATTCAATTTCAATCATTCTCATTCAGTAGGTACTTAAAGTACGAAGATTTTAACTGGTATAATTATTTTTCTGTTTGACATTTGACATACTGTTTAGTTTACTGCATTGAATTGTTTGCCAGAGTATACATACGACTCGTCATTATAAAATTACAATTTTTGGTCTCGTAGCATATAGCAACGAAAAGTAATAGCAGATAGAAAATAAATGGAAAAAGACATACAATAAAAGAAATTGAATGCAAAAGTCATTGCATTTTCTTATTGATGTTCTGTGATGTCTAAGATAACAGCATTTGGGCTTAGAAAGGAGCTGTCTCTTCTTAAAGCAGTTTCATGTTTCTTTGTTCGTTGAGTTATAATAATAGTGTCTAAAGTTTCTAATGATTCATAATCTATAAAATAAAACATGTTGTGACCGGATTTACATTTCAACTCGACGTTTCAGTGCACTTGTGTCGCTCGTGACCACGGGGTCTGCAAAGAAACTGAAACGTTTAAAAATAAAATTTTAATTGTTATTTGTTTATCTATACATATAATAAAATGGTAGGAAAGTCAAAACTGTACATTGAATTTTTTTTTAAAAGAATACTTGGGGTATGATCTACAATCGAAACAGAAACAAAAAATATAGTTTTTAGAATTTTTGTCTGTTTGTCTGTTTGTCTTTCCGGGATAAACTCAAAAAGTACTGCATGGATTTACTTCAAATTTGGCATGAAGATAGTTAAGAAGTCGGGTCAACATATAGGCTACATATTATCACGCTAGCAGTGTTATAATCGTAGGTGCGTTTGGTGCTGCATAGCGTTCACGCAGACGACGTCGCGGGCAGCAGCTAGTTTTACATAAATTTAACAATATGACATGATCACAGATATTCAAAATTGGCGGGGCACACATTAATTTAAACTTATCGAGCGGCAGTGGAAAGATTTCTATTGTTGCTTACAAACCGACTCCAGACTATACGAAATTTCATAAACACATGAATCGATAAAGTTCTGTGATTGTACTGCTGGATTACAACCACCCTTCATATTAAATCTGCCGCCAAATATCAAATATCGCTCTGGTGGTGATGTGTTCTGGTTATACTTTATAAAGAGCCAGGGCATTCCTAAAACCGTTAACTGTCCATCTTCAGGTCGATCACTTTCGCGATGGGGTAAACTTGTCTGCCTCAGACGCCAGTGGCTGCGAGTGCGATTACCGCACGGAACAAGAAATCAGAAATGTTCCGTGTTTGGGTGTTTATATATTAATATATTTATATTCTCCCCTAGTTTGCTACATGGTATCCCATAACACAACTAATACAACACACACTATGCTAACTTTGGGGCCATGTAGTTGGTGTGATTGTCTGGGAATTTTATTTATTTATTATTCATTCTTAAACCTTATCGTCACTTACCATCAGGTAAAATGCAGGTTTGGTCACCAATAAAAAAAAAATTGGAAAAGTTAACGGACTGCACAACTTATAATCTACAAGCGTTTTCCCGCGACTTCATAAAAAGTCGCATAAAAAGTCCTGCATTTCCCGTTCCCGTGGGAATTTCGGGAATTCCTTCTTTAGTGCATCCATATACCTCCTAAGGAATGTGTTTGTCAAATTTCAGTGGTAATGGCTACACTCTGTAGGTAGTATGTACAACACTGTGAGTGAGTCAGTAATGGAACACTGGTATAATTTTGATAATGATTAACAATAAAAGAAAAAAATTATAGATTTTTATCAAATATTTGCCTCATCAAAGATACCTCTATAACCCAATAATACGATAATCTGATTACACAGAAGCTAGGCCGGATTATTATTCGGAACACTGCCCATTCATCTATTCACAATAGATAACATTCATGCACGGACTATGATACTACCCTGGCGTATTATTAAACGTTAACATTTTGATTGCGACTTTGCTTGTCGTGTCATGATGATTTATTTTGATATCTTTATTGATAATATTGTCTTAAGTTTTCACGATTAATAATTTAAATAAAACACGTTTTAACCAGATTTATCGCGTATAGATTATCCTTCAGATTATCCTTCCATGCTGGACTGGGAGTGAAAGAAAAACTTAGAATGTGCCAGCTGCTTCTCTTCCCGGGCATACTGTAAAAGTCAGTTAAGGGACTGAGGTTTTATTGGAGGCTTTTTGTGGGGGATAGGCTGACCCCCTGTCACTGCAATAGTGTCTATCCATCATTAAAATACCTCAAAACTTGTCAAACGTGACATCAGATGGTATTATAACCTCTGTTGTTCTGCCTACCCCATAAGGGATACAGGCGTGAAGTTATGTATGTATGTCTTGCGTATAATTTATATTTTACATTTTAACTCGACGTTTCGGTGTCTTTGCAGACCCCGTGGTCACAAGCGACTGAGATGTCAGGCTTCAGATTGATAGGTGGGAAAAGTTATCATCATTTCCATCTGTGTTTCAGTTTTTGAGCGAAGCGTTCAGGTTTAACACAAAATGAGCTGACAGTTTCTTGAGTTTAATGGATTGTTTGATTCAATATCTTTGAGAATCCCATGCCGTTGACAATTTCCATCCATTTTTTCTGTTGAAATTAGGGTGTTTTTTAATTGCAATGGCTTCTCTGATCATCCTTGGTAATGTTTTACCCTAGATTGAACTTTCAAACCTTAAATAGTGGTTGGGCTTGTCTATGGAAAGCTCACAAACTGAAGACTTAGTTACTCTTCGGTTTTTAATGTCAGCTATGTGTTATTTGACGCGGGTTGATACATTTCTTTTGGTTTGACAAATATAAAAAAGTCCACAGCCGCAGTCAATCTTGTAAACACCTGGGTCCAGTAAAGGGATATTACATTAAACTAGACGAAGATGTTGACTTATATTTGAGTTTGGTTTACAGATTGTCTTGACGGAAGCGCACCTAAGAATTTTTGAAATTTTATCGTAACACAATTCACAAAAGATAATATGCAGTTCCACGTTTGACTGTCGGATAAATCCGGTCAAAAAGTGTTTCATTTAAATCTTTATTGTTTCAAAAAAGCATGCAAGTAAAGTAAACGTTTGGCCATTTTACTAGAAAGAAAACATTTCTCAGTATTTGCTGATAACGTTCTCCAAATTAATAAAGCAATTCAAACTACTTGGAAAAAAACACAAATGGAAACGAAAAACGAATGTTGAGCACTTCTGTTATAAAACAATTCGTTGTAATTTAGATTTGTAATTAACAAAATATAATCAATGAATGCAGAGCATTAATAATCAATGAATGCAGAGCATTAAAAAACCGACTTCACGTCAAAACTATGGCTGAGTTATAATGTCATCCACGTAAACATTCTCCGAACTCATACATATTTTTTCTAAAATTTCAAATTTTCAAATTATTGCTCGACCGATTTCGATGAATTGTATAAGGGATCTATCATATGAAATTATAATTTTCAAAATCAATTCATAATTGTCCGAAATATCGTGTAACAAAAACACAAAAAAAATCATACTTTCTCCTTTTTTGTCCTAATAACATTAAACTGTGTGCATCCAAAACAAAATTAGCAATTTTCGACGTCTAACTTTTAAACTTTTCCAATTAATACTAATCGAAAACGTCACTTAAAATTTAAATTTAATTTAACAAGCGTCAAATTTATCTCCCAAAATCTACAATTTCCATATCACCAACAGTTTATACATACTTTACTTATTGTTTGATCAAATTTTGGCAATTTTAATGAGATTCAGATTGCTATCGCTATTTTCTGAGAAAGTTAGATTAAATAAGTTATTTTTCTTTTATAGACAAGTTTGTTTATAAGATTTTACGAGAAGGCTGACTTTTTGATTGGAAAATCTTTTTAATAATTCTTGTTTAATTAGTTAGTGTTTAATACTTGTATTTTTGTTTTCAGAGGGAAATTTTTCTAATCCTTCTATGAAATGATTTGTGGCTTTATGGATGAACAATTGATACTTTTTAATGCTAAAACGAGTGACTCCCGACTTTTGCTAGGACCCTAAAATACACTCTGACAGCCAAAAAAAAAATACTGCAAAATTAAGTAAAACGAGAAAACATCACTGAGCCTAAATTAAGTCATCATCATCATCACTCTAAAAAAAACTCTATCTGCATGTTCATAATACTGAAATTCCCAAAAAAAATTAGGGGTCACTGGTCACTTTTGAAATTCAAGAATGTGATAGTTTGAGATCATAATATTATAGTATTTTATGAGTAAACTTAAGCGAAAGTTAAAGAATTTATCACGCAACGCATGGTCACGCTTGCGTTGGCAGTGATCCGCGGGCCAGGTCAAGTGCCGCGATTAACTCAAGCGTATGTGAAGTAAATAGTAACATAGTAGTATTTATTTATAGGGAATTCTAGTGAAAAATCTAAGTACCTACTTTTATTACATAATTATGATCAAAATCGAGTACAGAGTGCTCTCCTTCAGTATCTAAAATTTGTCACCAGTCACCCTGTATATTTTTAAAATAATAAATGTTAAATATAATGTTTTTTCTTAGAACAAAATTTCTCCATCTTTCTATTCATAATACTGAAATTCTCGAAAAAAATATAATTACATGAACCAATTTTTTTCACAGAATACCAAAATTATACATCGTAATTGCTGATCATACAATTCTAATGTTGTACCTATCAACCAAATTTTTAACGACCTTGGGCGTAAATTTCTTAGATGCTTGTAAATTGTTTTTCTCGTATAATGATTTATTAACATTTTGCTTAAATTCAACATCGTAAACTCATATCTTCTAAGACGTGTGACGTATAAGCCATGTTAATTGCAAGAAAAGCTTAACGACCACCACACATGGTACACAAAATAACTGACGCCGCAAAAGCCAATATATCTTTCCTCTCTTTTCTTCATTTTAAGTGTGAAGCAACATTTGCATCCGTGAAGTTCATAATGAATTGTTTTGTTGTTGTTATTAAATAAAAAAAACAATAAAACAATGATGAATACATCATATAGATAGGGTATCGATATAATAGATTGGTGCTGCTTCACCGAGACGAATTTCTATATTATATTATCTTAGGTTTCTACGATCAATGTTATTTAATAAAATAATTATTTTACTTAATTGTATCGCGTAAAATTTTATTTACATTTAAACTCGAAGTTTAAAGCGCCTCGAAACTTTAGTTACAATGGTATCTGTAGGCTAGTAAAATGTCGAGTTAATAAAAATTATATATACATACACACATAAAATCACGCTTGTATCCCTTATGGGGTAGGCAGAACACCAGAAGCTATAAAACCATCTGATGCAACGTTTGACAGACTATTGCAGTGTCAGAGGTCAACCTATCGCCCACAAAAACGTCAATAAAACCTCTGTCCGTTTACCGACTTTAAAATGTTTTACAGTATGCCTGGGAAGAGAAGCAGCTGACACATTCTATGTTTTTCTTTTGCTCCCAGTCCAGCATGGAAGTAAAAATTATGTGAGAAAACTTTTATCAAATCCCTATCTCGACATGCAGCCTAGATGTAAAATTACAGCGTTTTTCAACTTACTCATTATTTATCTTAGAAAATATCTAGTAGCTTAATAATTTACAAAGCCTGCATCGTAACTATCTTCATTAAGGGCTTTTAAACAGCAACTTTTACATGAGCGCTTGAAAGCCTTTAGAAATCTCGATTAATATTCCATTATACTATATTACCCAGAGCCGAGCTATTAAAATTAAAAATATATAATGCTTATGAAATACTTCTAGGAATTTCTTATCTATAATACGAGTACCTATATTTTATTAAATAAATATAATAATAAATATTTCTGACACTCACACAACATTATCTAGCCCAAATTAAGTTTCTTAAAGAACTTGTGTTATGGATACTAGATAACTGGTATACTTAAGAAATAATTAAACATACATATTGAATAAATGCATACTTTTTATTAGAATAAACTTAAATAAACATAAAACATCCATACCTTGACGACTAATATCTGTGTTCATCACACAAATATCCGTCGCCGCCGGGATTCGAACTCAGGACCTCTGGCATAGAAGGCAATGTATGTTACCGCTACACCAGCCAGTCGTCAAATGAGTTTATTTATTTATTTTACTAGCTGTTTCGCGCTGTTTTTAGCCTATTTGCTATTACAAGTACGTAGAATACTTCCCCTTACTAAACAACATAATGTTTTGAATTGAACAAGCCAGAAGTTTTAATTTTAAATTGAAATTTCAACGGTAGAGATTTGGGACTCAATTGTAACAAAAGTTACAATCGCTTTCATAATATTGTTTTTGCTAATTTAGGCTAGCGCCATTCGGGTCAAACTATTTCAAATTTCAACATGAGTTCAACAGTAGCTAGTGAGATACATGGACAAAGTATTATACAAATTGTTTGTTTATGATTTTAACAAGTTAATAGGTTAGAAAAATAAATATAAAAAATACATACATACATACATAACTTCACACCTATAACACCAGAGGATTTAAAACTATCTGATGTCACGTTTGACAAATATTACTATGATAGAAAGAGACTTTTGTAGTGATAGGGGTCAGCCTTTTGCCCGCAAAAACGCCAATATAACCTCCGTCCTTTAACTGACTTTTACAATATGCCTGGGAAGAGAAGCAGCTGGCACATTCTATGATTTTCTTTCGCTTCCAGTCCATCATGGAATAATATTAAAAATGCAACAAATACAAAAAAAATGTGTGGTTTTTTATTTACGTATTCTATCCTGATGTTCCAATATAGTGTATCCGAAAATAAGACTCACTAAATTCCGGACATTATCGTTGGAATATGGAAAAATGTAAGGTAAAATAATGTGTGTAGGAAATAAATATTATATGTATAGTTTTTTTTAAGCTTATTCTATTTACAAAATTTGAACGTAAATATTTGACTGTCCCTAATTGAGTTATGTTAGACAGCCCTTGTAAGAGTTTCGTCTTTTAAAATCAAGGACGCAGATCCTGAGAATCACCAAAAAGAGTGTTGTGATTTTTCATATTTAACTTATTTAGATATGATTGATAATGGTGGTATCAATAATGTCAGTAAGTAGAAAGTACCGATACAATGAAATCTGAAAGAAAACAAAGATACCATACCAAGGAACCACCGAACGACAAATTACACGTTTAATTTTAGTATGGACGTCTGGCCAGCACCCGTGCCAAAGAAAATAGTTGTGGAATACCATTATGAAAACACTTAAAATAACTGCTAATTAAATTGTTAGTTACTTTTCGTGTACATTAAGAAAAACTACTTGAATCGAAAATGACCACAGGTGACTGACGAAGCCATATTGAAGTCATATTTTTACTGACATTCCTATATTTTTGATTTCTGCCTGGACATAAAATATGATTTCAATAAAAAACTAGAAAAGCAAATTGAATTAATAAAATATTGTGTATTTTTGGTAGATATCAGTAGTGGTGAAATGTCACTTCCGTACATTAAGTATGTTGACCTTTCAAGGTCATCTCTCATTAACCGTTCTCTAACTTTTTGTTTTAAAACTCGTATGCTTCGAAGTAATAATATATTTTTTAAGTTTTTGTAGTTTTTTTATACATTCTAAGAACAAAAGACAAATCTCTATAAGTTTGGAACACATTTTATTGATAGATTGAGTACGTACATACAGTAAGTAATTCCGGCCATTTTGGATAACTGTGGAGATTTATGGCAATACCGTCGTTTTGTTTTTTCATTTGTACACCTAAATTACTGATTCAACTTTAAATGTTGTATTTTCGTTTGATTTGTGAATAATTTTTACGATCCTAAAATTTGGCACAGGTTGCGGCCAGGAATGCAACGGAACATTTGCGCGACCGCGAAATTGATGTCGCTTCCTTAGACAGGAAGATTAGAAAGAGATTAAAGAAATAGATAAATCTTTTCACTATTCAATTTTTTTATTCATTTATTAATTACGGAGTTATTGCACGCAGGAAACGATACTCTCAATATTGAATACCATAAATTAAACATACTTTACAAATATTCTTATAACTAACTAGCACTATTCATAATTTTAAGAAAAGGTTGGTTTTGAACAAAATTAAAAATTAATTAAACATACTTCAATCAATATAAAACATGTATTTGCTCTAGTTTTTTATTCTTTCGTGGTAATAATATGAATGATAACACTATTGAAATAAAATAAAAGCTACGGATGAAAGAAAGCCCTAACCTATAACTTAGCGAAAAATTCAATGCAGTAAACTGTCAGGTCGAAATGTCAAACAGAAAAGTAATGAATTTTATTTTGCGCTTTTTGCTTTTTGGGAAAAAGAAAGTATAAAATATTTTGTAAGTGAAAATATTTTTTTTCCTAACTTAACGATATTATTTAATAAAAAAGATAATTCGTCACTTAAAACGCATCTCTATTTTTCTTCCCTAAAGTCAGCACACTGGAACTGTCATTTACTGCATTGAATTAATTACCAGGGTATAATTGATAAATTTATTTTACAAAGCTCAAAAGTAACCTTTCGCAAAACACTAAAACAAGCTAATTAATTTACTTCAAACCTCAATTCTCATGTACACCGTATACCAAGTATCCAATGTAGCTAGTGAAGTAATTTCGTTACGTGTATTTTACGTTTGAAGCTGATTGAAAAGCCCTAATTGGGTTTCCCACAATTCCAATCAATGTCGTCATCCATTTGACAATCCAGCTGCTACGTATAAATTAGACGAAATAAGTTTACAGTATAATCTGGCGCTGACAGGTAGAGTTAAGTTGCCTAGCTTAGGTGACTAATTATTAAAAGGTTGAAAAATGTGTTAGTACGATGAAATACGTTCGAGGCTGTTCGAGGAGTTGTTTCTATAACGCACCAATGAGAAGTCTTATTTGTGAGTTTTATATTTTAAAAACCATTTAATATTATTGAAGTAACTTTTCATATTATTAATACATACACACATACATAACGTCACGCTTGTATTCCTTATGGGGTAGGCAGAACACCAGAGGTTACAAGACCATCTGATGTCACGTTTGACAAACTTGGAGGTATTATATAGATGGATTGTAGTACAGCCTATCGCCCACCAAAACGCCTTTAAAACCTCTGTCCCTTAACTGACTTTTACAGTATGCCCGGGAAGAGAAGCAGCTAGCACATTCTACGTTTTTCTTTCGCTCCCAGTCCAGCATGGTACCACCTATAAAGTGGTATTCAGGTTTACGACATCTTTATTAATAAGTACTAGGATTAGTTAAAGTTAAAAAGAGACGCCCATATATTAAAAAGTAACGATTTTAATGCCAAATCGTTTGTTTCTTTAATCATTGTTATTAATGTATGCTAGGATTGAAAAATTGACTACGAATGTTTGAATACGAAATCAAATGAAAATGAAATGAAAAATTTTATTCATCATAAGACCATCGAATGGCCGCTTAATGATGTCACAACTTTTTACTTCGGCTTTAACAAGGTGTTGATAGTGATTGAATAAGATATTACAGTAGACTAAGAGACAAAAAAAGCCGGCGGAAAAAAACTCGTGGCACTCTTTTTCAGTCAGGATTATACGAATTAAAACAAATAGGTACATACAGTACAAATTGATCATGACATGAAAAAAAAAACAAACACAAGACAGCTAATTGTGACAGCCAATGTCATGCCAAAACCAAATTGCTTTCATAGTTGGTGCATTGAGCTATGGATGCACAACAGGAACATGACAAACTGGGACCAGAGTATTTAAACAAGAATGGAATAAAATAGTCATTGTATCATCATCAAAACGACCTGGCTAGCAGCACCCGTTCACGAGTATAACGCAAGCACCAGCCATCACCCTCCTCAACCATATTTTAGGGAAGACGGTGACCCGATACCCGACGCTACCACTAGCCATGCCGCCTGAGGGAGCATGACGCTCTTGCTGTTGTCTTGACAAGAAAGTAAGTGAGTGGAACAGTCACCAGTATGCCATATGTCATACCGCACAGCCAAGCCGTAAACAAAATTAATAAGTAATTAGAAACTTTTAGAAATATCCTGTTGTGCTTAATCCCATGCCTTTTTATCGTCTAAGTAATCTTTAGTTTTATAATAAGCTTTTCGAGATAGATTGTTTTAATGATTGATTTAAATTTATTGAATGGCAGGGATTGAATTGACTTCGGAATTTTGTTATATATACGTATTGACATTCCAATAAATGATTTGCTGCTTTTAGCTAGCCTTAGTTTGGGAAACGCTAACTTATGGTCGTTCCTAGTCTTTACAGAGTTATTTTTATCATGATTATATTTCCTAGTTTTAAATTTATTACTATTCTTATAGATATACATAATGTTTTCATAAATATATTGTGATGCAAGGGTCAAGATACCAATCTCTTTAAACTTTTCTTGAAGAGATTCTCTATTTCCAAGTTTATTCATTCCACGAATAGCCCTTTTCTGCAGTGTAAATATCGTGTCAATATCTGCGGCATTGCCCCAAAGTAGGATGCCGTAGGACATTATACTATGAAAATAACTAAAATAAACCAGCTTCGCCGTATTAATATCAGTCAATGAACGAATTTTCTGTACCGCGAACGCTGCAGAACTAAGTCTACTCGCTAGCTGTGAGATATGGGCGCCCCATTGCAATTTAGAATCTAAGGTAATTCCATGAAAAACAGTGTTATCTACTAGATTCAACCTGTTCCCATTAAGACGCAGATCAGACTCGAAATATGATTTTTGACTTTTATTTAAATTGAAAAAAAAAAACAATATAGAGTAAGAGTGTTTTTACGTGTTTAATTATTTGCGTCGCTTTAGTAAAATACATTTGATTAGTATATCAAGTGAACGTCAGGAATTCTAACGAGATTTAAAGGTTGCGCTCAAAGCTGCTATTAAAAAATACTGGCAAACTAGGATAAATTTGTTAGTACGTAATAAGACTTATTTAAATACATAAATACATACATAGCTTCACGCCTGTATCTCTAAGTATGGAGTAGGCCGAAAACCAGAGGCTTTAAACGTAGGCAGAAACCATCTGATAACACGTTTGACACGTTTTGAGGAATTATAAAGATGGAGAGAGAATATTGCAGTGACGGAGGCTCAGCTTTTTAACCACAAAAACGCCAATCAAACCTCTGTCCCTTAACGGACTTTTGCAGTATTCTGGGGAAGAGAAGCAGATGACACATTCTATGTTTTTCTTTCGCTCCCAGTCCAGCACAGAAGAGGCTTGATAAAAATTTATTCTTTAAAGGGAATATTATTTCTATTGTTAAGTAACCTAAATTCCACCAGATAGCAAGTGAAAATGTTAGTAATTGACGTAAAATTGCAGTTAAGTTACTCTAATTAAGGCTAGAACTATCTCTTAATACTTATTTTTTTTTTTATAGCAACAACCACCTAATAACTAAATATCTAACCGAATATCTTTTGTCTTAAGTTTTCGCGATTCATACTATTAAATAAAACACTTTTTAACCGGATTTATCGCGTATATTTACATTTTAAATTTTGACTCGACGTTTCGGTGTCTTTTCAGACCCCGTCAGTCGCTCATGACCACGGGGTCTGAAAAGACACCGAAACGTCGAGTCAAAATTTAAAATGTAAATATACGCGATAAATCCGATTAAAAAGTGTTTTATTTAATCGAATATCTTTTAAGCTAAATCCATTCTGTACGTTCTTAAGTTTCGATTGTTTTAAGAGAGGTGTTGTAATAATGGCTGGACCACCTGAAGAAGGTATTTCTCGCGTAGTTTGTATGATAGGTGGGAATGTGAAAGTTATCAAATAAGCGTGAGGATGCTCGCTGTATTATAAAATAAACTCTATGTTATAGGGCAGATGAACTAATACAGTAGAAAGAATATAGTACATTTTACGAACTAGATCAGAAACTCTCACTGTTATTTGACTGTTACTCAGTAACAGTTATGACACCATGTTATTGATAAAGCGTAGGTAATATTAGTTAACAGGCATATGAAAATTCGATCCTAATATAACATATCTAGCACTCAGTCTCCAAAATACAAGCTTATGACAAAACCTCACCTTAGGGAAACATTATAGCTGTGTCAGTTTGGGCAATTTTTTAATCCATTTCTGATCACAACAAAAAAATTGCAATGACATTTAAACTTAAAAATAAGCTACCTATAGGCTTATATCTAAGTACTTTCTCAGGTGTCGGTCTCCTAGAAATAATAGAACTTTACAATCCTTTGCATTATAACAAGCCATGCCTTATCTGTGAATTAAATGTTATTTCATTTCGTTAAGCGGTTTCAGCGTGAATGAGTAACAATGGTCCATCTTATCTCAAAAATTGTGGATTAGAAATGAATGAATTAGAATGAGATTCAATCATACTGTATCCTGCAAACGAAAATTTATAAATATGCTGGAATCAGTTTAAAGAATTAAGATGCAAATTTGTTAAATTTTCGATGACCGGCTGGTGTAGCGGTAACATACATTGCCTTCTATGCCAGAGGTCCTGGATTCGAATCCCGGCGGCGGCGGATATTTGTGTGATGAACACAGATATTAATCGTCAAGTCATGGATGTTTCTATGTTTATTTAAGTTTATTCTAATTAAAAATATGTATTTATTCAATATGTATGTTTATATATTTCTTAAGTAAATCAGTTATCTAGTATCCATAACACAAGGTCTTTAACAAACTTAATTTGGGCTAGATAATGTCGTGTGAGTGTCAGAAATATTTATTTATAATCAACGAAGTACTCAACTGATTTTGATGAAATTTATATGGGACCGATATGAAGTGTCCTCTATTATACGAATTTTCAAAATCGATTCATAAATGTCCAAAATTACGTGTAATAAAGACACACAAAAAACATACAGATGAATTGAGAACGTCCTCCTTTTTTGGAAGTCGGTTGAAAAATCAAAGTTACGTTTTTCTTTTATCGGTGACAAAATCTGCCCTTGATCTCAATGTAATCTGATGGTGTGAGAAGATGAGTTTGAGAATGACCAGCTCGAGGATTATGGAAGGAATTGGATATCCTCAATTATTCTCGGTACACATCACGTGATATTTAAATTGGCATAGACAGCAGGTTTTATACGACGTGTGGTCTAAAGTCAGGTGACACAGTGTTAACACACCAATCGATCGACCGTCTATCGACGCTGTTTTTTTAAACTTTTTCTTTTCTTTTTGATAGTCAAATTTTCCAACCATAAGAGGTCGTTCTATTTCGTAGGTAGGTATATTTCCTGGTATGTATTATATTACTTACAAGATATGTATATATTATATTATTAACATATTATAACTGACTTTTAGTTTTGGTTTTATATTTATATTTGTATTTATGACATCTCTGATTGACTGATAATGTCTTAATTAATTAATTATGTATCAATTTTCAATGTTTTTTCTTATTACTTTTAATTAATAATTTATTTATCTGACGAGTTTTAAATATTTTTTGTCGGTAATTTGACAAATATTTTTGTAAAACTGTTCTTGTGTAATTCAAATGTAGTTATAAGCGTAACTTTTTTATATTAATCTAATTATATTTCAAAGCTTTCCTTGTATGACAAAATCTATCTTCTACTTCTGGTGCCACCGAAAATCAGCGTCATAGCTTCCATGCGATGCCATGGCTACAAAGCTAAGTCGTTAACAATTGGTGGCATAGATCGGTAAATCTGTATCTGAACTCTGTTGATTGTAATTTTTTATTTTCTTCTATGTTAAAATAAATATATTCTATTCTATTCTGTTGATTGACGCACGAATGGAACAGTCGACGTCGATCGTGCTATTTGATTAGACGCGCCGCCACTTTCAGAAACTTTTTAGAAGGAAATTAACCTTTTTGTAGCTATATTTTTAATTGAATGACGTTTGTGTAGTTCGAGTTACAATTAATTTAAATGTATTTCTTCTATTTAGTACAAATTAATGTATTTTTCAACACACTTGCTCGTAAAGTGAGCGTTATTCTATTGAGTTTAGAACTATAAACTGGGCTATAAGTCACGCGTGCATTAATATATTATACCCTAGGGCATAATATAATGAATCCTACAAAGTTGAATTGTACCTTTGTGCAAATAACATGCGAGAAAACAGAGCATATTTTATTGGTCCGGGTTATACACTAAATATTTTCAGAAACAACAAAGAGGTTTTATACCACTTCAAATCCATATACATTTTTAAATGTTTGCGCCTTATATTAGTAAAATAAATTTGTATATTAAACAAATTATTCACAATTTACAATCATTTGTCATAAAATATTAAAATATTTGCATTTACCACTCCAAATTAAACATTTTCACTTAAAATAGGCTGTATATGCTATACAGACATTGACACATTTGACGGAAAAAAAAACCTACGCGCATGCGCGAGGTTCGGCGCCATTTTTCAATCACAATTCACAGCTTTGTTATCAAGTGTGTTTGTTATTTTATGATCACGTATGTCTGTCTTTTACTCACAAGTGTGTTGAAAAACGTCGTATGTAACTCGTGAGCGTTGCTAATTACAACTTCGCTCACTTGTTACATAATATAGTATTCTTACATGACATTGGCTCTCACAATTAGCTGTCTTGTGTTTGTTGTTTTTTCATGTCACGGTCAATTTGTACTGTACCTATTTGTATTAATTTGATAATTCTGACTGAAAAAGAGTGCCAAGAGTTTTTTGCGCCGGCTTTTTTTGTCTCTTGGTCTACTGTGATATCTTATTCAACAACTACTTAAAGCCGAAGTATGTGATGAATGACTTCATCAAGTGTTTTGTGAAATTCCTAAGATGAATAAAACTTTTTGAATTTTTTGAATTTTAATATATAAAACTGTTATGTTACTGACTGAGTGATTGACAGATAACGTACAGAGATAACTAGGTACTGGCCGTAGAAAGCTGAAATTTGGAACATACATTCCTTACGAATTTCCGAAATTCCCACGGGAAAGGGAAATATAGGACTTTTTAGTTTATGCGCGTACGTAGTCGCGGGAATGCGCTCGTTAAGTAGGTATGTAGCCAGAGTCACACTAACCCGTAGTCGCCTTTTTCGACATGTTGTATGTATGTGAGATGTTCTTTAAGATTTTTTTCAACACACTTGCTCGTAAAGTTAGCCTTATTCTATTGAATTTAGAACTATAAACTGGGCTATAAGTCACGCGTGCATAATATATTATACCCTAGTGCATAATATAATGAATCCTACAAAGTTGAATTGTACCTTTGTGCAAATTACATGCGAGTAAACGGAGCATATTTTATTGATCCGGGTTATACATTTAATATTTCGCCGTCCCCGGAGAATAAAATGATAATAACAAAAACGCAACTTTTCAGGAAAAATAAAAAACATGTTTTTGTCAATTGCTCTTTACATACTAGACGTACACTGATAATTGTTGGTTTTGAAAATAAAGTATTTTTTTTATGTTCGAAATGATTTAGTGAAGTACGCCTTATTATCGAAATAGAGTTATTATTTCAAAAAATAAAATATAGTCAAAACTGGTTGTCGCTTTAGTTCTACAATATCCTTTATCATTTTATTCTTCGTACAGCCTCATCTGAACCAAATTGTGCACTCGTTACTTATCATTATATTCTACACGTTTTTGGGCTGCAAATGATTACGATAATACTGTTATATAATTTTATTCCCGTAAATATTGTAAAACTTTTTTCGTATTAAGGATTCTGAATTGGCCAGCAATGAAACTATAATATGGTAATAAACAATACTTTTATTCAATTAAATTTTGCAAAAATTTACTTTTTAACGATCATTTTCTAAATCGTTATATAAACAAAAAAGCTGGGTTCTCAGTATTAAAAAACTTAAACATATTAAAAAGATATAAAATTTTAATGAAAAATATCACTATTATTCATGAAAATTACCCTCATTGTTGCTATTTGGTATTTAATTAAAAAATCAGCCTTATGATCAAAGATTATCTAAACTTATTATTATTATTATGTATGCATACAGCTACACGCCTTTCGGCGGGAAGACCCGACAATCGGACCAGTCGGTCGGGGATCAGGGCAAGAGAGACAGAAACCGGCGAACGATTCGGGCAGTCTCAAGCAAAACCGCTTTTTGCATGCGTGCTGGAAGCGAACCGCCGCTGAATCCCAGTCTTTCAAGGTTTCTGACCAAAGTGGCTGGAGTCAAACCGTCTTCCTTGGTGGTAGGATCCCTTCTGGGTCCGCCTGGCTAGCGACCACCCTTTATGTAAAGTCTGTCGCCAAATGTTACCGCTCCGGCGGTAATGTGTTCCGGCAATATTGTATAAAGAGCCAGTTCCTTCCTAAACCCGTGTGCTTTCATCTTCGACCTCATCGCCACTTACCATCAGGTGAGATTGAGGTCAAACGCGGGTTTAGTCACTTATAAAAAAAAAAAAAAAAAAAAAAAAAAAAAACCGTTTGCGGATATGACAACCGGGATGATTTCGGTGGACATAACTTCCCACATTTCGGTCACCTCGTGTGCAAGGTCCAAGTACTTGCGTTGCTTTTCGGTCTCGGCCTTCACGAGGTTCTCGTCATGTGGTATAGTTATGTCAACCAAAAACACCTTGGACGACGATCAGTCCATTAACACGATATCAGGTTTATTCGCTAGAATAGTCCTGTCCGTAATAGTGGGCCGATCCCAGTAGAGCTTGGCGCTGCCGTTTTCGACAACTGGCTCCGGCGTGTACTGGTAATAGGGCAGTTTCTGACTGATGAGACCGTATTTCAGAGCGAGCTCTTGGTGGAGAATCTTGGCTGCTTGGTTGTGTCTATGCAGATACTCAGTGTTAGCAAGAACCGAACAACCCGAAACTACATGTCTGAGGGACTCGCCAGGTTGGCGGCACGCCCGAAATACGTCCACGGTGCCGTCCCTCATAATGTATTTCCGGTAGTTGTTCGTCTTGATAACCTGATCCTGTATCGCAAAGACAAACCCTTTGGTTTCCCCAAAGAGGTCCCCGAAGCGCAGCCAATGCACAGAGGCTTTACGGTACACGTGTGGCTCGTGTAGAGCCTTGTAAAACCTTCCGTGCAGCTCTTTCTCTTTCCATACGGTCTCACGATCAGAAATGCTTAGTACTGACGGAGTCTGCCATGTCTCAAGGCCCAGATTGAGAGGGGTGAGTCCTTTGTCACACGCTACAACCTCTCTATGCATACCCACGTCCGCCTTCGCCATAAAATAGGCTCGGAAGCTATATATCTCCCGATTGTGCAAGGTTTTGGCACTAAGTATGCCTCTTCCTCCACACTTCCGGGAGATATACAGCCTCATTACTGACGACCGAGGATGATGCATTCTATGGAGGGTCATAGTATTGCGGACTTTCCGATCCAGGGCGTCTAATTCGGTCTGAGTCCATCTGAGTACGCCAAAGGTGTACTAAAGAACGGGCATAACCCATACGTTAAACGCTCGGACTTTGTTGAGTCCCGACAGAGAACTAGTTAATACCTTTGTCAGGCGCTCAAAAAAGACTTCGCGTACAGACTTTTTTACGCTCGCTGCTTCGAAACCGATGTTCTGTAATACCCAGATACCGGTATGTTTCATTTTCGGAGAGAGCTCTCAGGTTAACGGGACCTAGGTCAACCCTCTGAGACCGAGTAATCCTTCCCCTCTCCACATGAACAACCGCGTACTTGTCTGTAAATGCTGATCTTGATGCTCAGAACGGAGGTAAGCGTCTTGTAGGTGGTAGAAAGACACGTTATGGGCCGGTATTTCGATGGATCCACGGTATTGTTGGACTTAGGAACTTAATGAGAGAACCCAGTAGTGAGGAAGTTCGGGAGAGCTCCGGTGTCCAAGGCTTCCTGGAATTGACGGGCCAAAGTTGCATGGCGCAGAGAAAATCCCTTGAGCCAATAGTTATGTAATCCGTCAGGGCCCGGACTTTTCCAGTTCAGGCTCCGGCGAATTGCAGCACTTACGTCCTCCTCTGATATGAGGACTTGACTCATAGGGATCACCTCCGCACACGCTTCCTCAACCCTATCAATCCAGGGACCCTCTCCGTGCTCAACTGGGCGCTCCCACAGGCCGCGCCAGAAGTTAATAGCTTCGGCCTTATCCGGTATGCGGCCAGTCGAACAGAGTTCGGAACTCTCCAGGGATTTATAGAACTTCCTCTGGTCACTCGAGAAGAGACGATTTTGGTTGTATCTCTCAACCCTTTGGGAGTACCTCCGAATACGCTTCGTTCATGCAGCGATCTTTTGCTTCAGCTCGTCGATGCGCTCTGTCAGTTTTCAGGTGAAGTCCAGTTTGGTCAAGTTCGTGTCCATTCCGGAAAACTCTCTCCTGACAAAGCGTACAATCCTTGGCCTGGTGTTGCCCGAGCTGAAGCAAGTTAGCTTACCGATGAGGATCCTGGCTTGTTCGATACGACGCTTAATCTTCCTCTTCCAAGCTGGTACAGCGTTACTCCGGGGAGTAGCACGTCCAGTAGTTAGGCTTGGAGCAGCCATGGCGCCAGTAAACCGACATACGCCATAGCCGCTCCAAAAAGGATTGAGTTCGTCTCGACAAGATCAGAGCTGCTCACCAAATGTTGGGGCAACATCTGATTAACGGCCTCAACGACTTGCCTATTGCGAACACTGCATGGTAGTTTGGGAAGCTTCGGCCTTCGTTCAAGGGGAGTATTACGTACTTCCTCGATCCCCTCCTCTAGTAGCCTTTTCATGTGCTCTAGATCCTGGGAAGCCATCTCTGTTGCACCGTCCCCTGCCACCGGGTTGTTCCGGTCTGCCTCATCTGCACGCTGCTTTAAAGCAGGCATTTGCACTTGAGAGGCGACACTCCCAGTGGCTGGGAGTGGCACCACAGAGAAGGCTTCGCGTTCGCGTATGGGTATATACGAAACCTTAAACAAAACCTTACTTTTTAAATTGAAAAGAAGGTATGCTACTACTCCACCAATTTTACTACCTACTACCAATCCGAACTAAAACTCTTAAAAACGGGCTTACAAATAAACGAGGTATAAAGTTATACCTAGTATAAATCCAGAATAACCAACAAATTTTGACTTATACTCGGTATAAATTTATAGCCTGTTTATTTGCAAGCCCGTTAGGTACTACTTAGTTAATTAGACAACTTTATAGCTTATTTTGTTTTATTGTTACTGGGGGGTAAAACTTTAAATTCGAGAAGGAGGAATTCTAATTGGGACTGACCTTAAAGATGTTAGTCTTCTCCTTTACGCTGGTTCCTGTCGTAGTCCGTACTCCTTCTTGTTTACCTTCCCTTTTACGCGTTCTACCTGGCAGCGCTGCCGTATCTCGTCGCCCAGAGGTCTGGGTTGTAAATCCAGGATAGCTTGGGGCTGTTTTGAGGGGGCTCCAGTAGTTTTGTCACAATGAGGCCCTGGAGGTGATGTCTACTGACGATCACCCAGGGGGATATAATTTCACCCGCTTCGATGGGATAAATAAACTTTTTGTTATACCGCGTATGTACGGTTGGAGAGAGTCCGTTAGTCTGTCTGATACTAAAACTTTTAATGGGGGAGAGAATATAACTTAAAAAGTGGGTAGAAAAAAGTTCTCATTCGAATTTCGTTTTTAAGGATGCGTTCAGTATAAAACTGTGTCTATTGGCTGCGCCCGTAAATTACATCTAATATTGATGTATCATACCGCCCCCCAAAGAGCGTCCTAGCTCTTTCATATAAAAATTCATAAATTTAGTAAATGCAGGACGGCCAAAGAGAACCAAAGAAAATGTTTACCATGCAAGCGATGAGATGCATGTGCAAAATCAATAATTATTAATATATACATATATAGGTACATAGAAATGCAAGTGTTATGTTAAATTTATAGATTAAAATTGATAAATATTAAGAGTTGCAAGGCAAAGGACAGAGCTTGACAACAGGCCTTGTCAGAGTTCCATTAGCTGTTTTAAGCTCTACAACCCTAACCGTGCCGTCAGTACCGGGATAGAGTCTGATTACACGACCCATGCGCCAATGAAGCGGTGGCGAGTTGTCTTTTATAAGGACTAAATCACCCAGTTGGAGATTTGAGATTTTAGTCAACCATTTGGGACGATGTTGAAGTGTGTGCAAGTACTCGCCATGCCAGCGCTTCCAGAAATGTTGTGTGATTTGACGCAAAAGCTGCCAGCGCTTCAGAGGACCGATCTGACATTCCTCTAAATTGTGTTCCGGCAACGATAATAACGGTTGGCCGATTAAGAAGTGGCCGGGGGTCAAAACTTCTAAGTCGTTAGGATCGCTAGAAAGTGGACATAACGGACGAGAATTTAACGCCGCTTCGACCTTTGTGAAAATGGTTGCAAGCTCTTCAAAGAAAAGAATACGGTCGCCTACGATTCGATTTAAAATCAGTTTGGCAGATTTTACTGCGCTTTCCCACAGACCGCCCATGTGTGGACCGGAAGGCGGGTTAAAATGCCAATTTATGTTTTGACTTGCCAAATATCGATAAGTTTTGTCGGACGTGACATTCTTTAGATAAGTGCGAGCACCTATAAAGTTAGTGCCACAGTCGCTGAAAATGTCACTAGGGAGACCTCTACGTGAAACAAAGCGATCTAGACAGGCAATGAAAGCGTCTGTAGATAACTCTGATACAATTTCGAGATGAACACACTTAGTAACGAAACAAATAAAAAGGCATAGATATGATTTCACGGACTTGGCATTTCGGACCTTTGAAGTCTTGAGCCAAAAAGGACCGGCAAAATCTACCCCAACACGCTGAAAAGGTCTGCATCCTGTAACTCTACTTGCTGGCAAATCTGCCATGAAAGGTTCGATGGACTTGGGTCGCAAACGGTAGCAACGATGGCACTTGAAAATTACGTGTCGAATCGCCCTGCGCGCAGACACAATCCAGAACTTACGACGAAGCAAAGTTAAAAGCGTACTAAAACCAGGATGAAAGTAAACTTGATGGTAATGCTCAATTATTAATGTAGTAATATGATGATCCTTTGGAAGCAATAAGGGATGTTTTGCAGAGTAGTTTAAATCAGATTTAACTAAGCGACCTCCTACTCTCAGGAAGCCTTCAGAATCAATAAAGGGATTAAGCCGCATCAAATCACTCTTGACAGGTTTGTTAGCAAGGAGCGCTTGTAAAACGTCATGAAATTCGGTTGATTGAACCAGCTTGACGATAGTGTTCATGCTATTCGATAACTCCAAAGCTGTCAAAGGACCACTGTGACGCTGAGATGGATGGAGCGAATTATGTAGGAAACGTTTGGACCAGCCTATCACGCGCTGCACCATCACGAGCACGCTGAAATTCTCAAATGGAAATTGAGGGACTTGGCTCTGAACAGCGTTTGAATAGAGTGGACAAGACTTAATTCCAGGCAGCTCCGATTCTTCGATCAAAATAATGCCCCCAGGCCATGTTGAAGGATTATCTCCAAGCCACGGTGGAGACCACCAAAGTTGATCATTTACCAGATCTGACGGCATGACACCACGGCTCGCAGAATCAGCCGGGTTTAAAACAGATGGAACATGCTTCCAAGTGACATCTACAGAGAGCATTTGAATTTGTGAGACACGATTGCCTTCGAAAGTTTGCAACTTATGAGGCGAAGTTTTAAGCCATGATAACACAATGCTGGAATCAGTCCAGGCAAATTGCGAATCAATTTGAAATTTGTCGCGTAAAATGTTAGCAACATGACGCATAAGGCGTGCTAATAGGAGCGCACCGCTAAGTTCCAGTTTAGGGATAGTTAATTTTTGTTTGAGTGGAGCAACACGTGACTTGGCAGTAATCAACTGGATCAAGGTGCGACCGTGAAGATCCTGTACACGGAGATAGATGCACGCAGCATACCCTCGCTCGGACGCATCGCTGAAACCGTGAAGCTGAACGTTCATTGGTTGATCAGGCAATATGCGACGCTGAATTGAGATACGATTTAGTTGAGGAAAATCAGTCAGAAAACACTTCCATAAGTGCTGATAGTCTTGAGGAAGTGGATCATCCCAACCTGATTGGAGTGCCCAAAGACTTTGCATAAAAGCTTTGGCTTGGAATATTACAGGAGCTAAAAGGCCGCAGGGATCATATAATCTGGCGATGTTTGATAGAACACCTCGCTTAGTCATCACGTCACTCATATCAGAAACACGATAAACGAAACTGTCTGTTTTCGAGTTCCACTCGATGCCTAAAATTTTGAAAATGTTATCACCATCTTCAAAGCGATAGGGTGACTCGCAATGTTCAGCAGGAAACGCAGAAAGAAACTCAGGCGAACTGCTTGACCACTTGCGTAAGCTGAAGCCTCCCTGAGCTAAGATGTCGATGATTTCCTGCTGCAATTGACGAGCAGAATCGAGGTTAGAAGAACCTGTGGCCAAATCGTCGACAAAAGTATCTTCTAGAAGTATTCTAGAAGCTCGCGGATATTTGTCGCAGTTCAAATATGCCAGTTCGTGGATTACTCGGATCGCCTGGAAAGCAGAGCTGGAGACACCGTAAGTGACTGTGGTTAGCTCATAATGTCTCAATGCGTGGTTTGGAGACTCGCGCCACAAGATGGTTTGATACTTGCAATCGTCGTCTGACAGGCGCACCTGTCTATACATCTGTTTTATATCTCCAGTGAAGACAATGACGTGAGTGCGAAAGCGTAGAATAATATCTTCAATGTTTTTTTGCAACTTAGGACCAGGCATGAGGACCTGGTTGAGTGATAGACCTGATGAGCTGGACGACGAGGCATCAAAAACCACACGCAGTTTTGTTGTAGAGCTATGTTCCTTGAGAACACCGTGGTGAGGAATATAATAGCGATTTCTAGAAGCAGAGGAAGAAACTTCACGCATGTGACCTGCTGACAAGTAGTCTTGCATAAATGCAATATACATTTCCTGCAACTTGGCGTCCTTAAGAAGACGGCGCTCAAGACTATGAAAGCGTTTCATAGCAACAAGATGCGTATCACCTAAAGGTTTGTGATTTACTTTAAAAGGTAAACGAACAATAAAACGACCTGTGTCATCTCTTGTATGAGTTTTACAAAAATGATTTTCTGCTAAAATATCCTCGGGATCTTGTATTGGTTGATTAGGAAGCTCCTCTGCTTCCCAAAACCTTGTTAGAGCAAGATCGAGGTTAAAGGTGCATGCCATCGCTGTGGTGCTAGACACATGCAACGATGCTGCTGATGATGCTGCCGGGGCTTTACCCATGATGATCCAGCCAAAAATAGAAGAATATGCAGTAGGCATTTGATCACCTAAGTTGATTCGTGCACCATCCAATATTTGATCATATAAGTCAATACCCAAAAGTAGATCAACTCGTCCAGGAACAGTTAAATTATTATCTGCCAGAATTAAATTTCTGCAAGAAGCTAATATTGAAGGATCAACATGAACTGATGGAAGGTTTCCAGTAATATGTTTTAAAATAATAAAATCAGTGGATAAAATTTTACAATTATTTGTAACGGGCTTTATGTTACATGTAACTCTACCTCTTGTAGAATGTCCACTTGAAGCTCCAAGACCGAACAACAATCCAGCCTGAGAGCGAGGCTGTCTCAACCTACGGGCCAAATCTTCAGTGATGATAGACACTTGAGACCCGCTATCCAAGAGAGCACGAGCTTGGTGGTAATTACCACTGCTATCCTGTATGCATACCATTGCAGTTCCCAAGACCATAGTAGAAGCAGAGTCAGTGCTGTATAAGGAACAGTTGTGAGCTGAAGTGTTGCTAAGCTGTATGCCGTTATTTGATGATGAGGAATTATTGGAATGGGCAACATCTATGTGTAACTTAGTATGATGCCGAGCGTTACATATTTGACATGTACTTTGAGATAAACATTTAGAGACATGATGATTTCTCAAGCAGTTAAAACATAATTTATGCTGAATGACATGTGCCTTCCGTTCAGTGGGTGACATAGAATTGAATTTATTACATTTAAATATTGAATGATTTTCATTGCAGCATTGGCAAATAAACTGAAAATTGTTTTTGTGTTTTGAATTAACAACATTGAGTGTGTTGCTAAATGCTGATTTAACATGTGTGGAGTTGGAAACATTTTCCAAAATCCGCAGCTGATTTTCCAAAAATGCTAGCAATTGAGCAAATGTTGGAATAACATTGATAGTTGTTGTGGATTCAAACTTATTCCTTAAATCCGGAGATAATTTCTTTAAGACTATATGTAGCAATAAAAAACACCAAGAATCTACATTGAATTTCAAGGCAGTAAGAGCCTGTGTAGCTTCTTTAATGATAAAAACAAATTTACTTAATGTTTTAATATTAACTGAAGTTAAGTTGGGCAAACTGAGTATAGACTCGACATGCTTGTCCGCAATAATTCTTTTATTTTCATAGCGTTCACTTAGAAGTCTATAGGCCACTTGATAATTTTCAGTAGAAATGTATAAATGCTTTATTAAAGTTAAAGGTTCCCTGTCTAGGACGCTAAGCAAATAATGCATCTTTTCTATTTCACTAAGTTGCTGATTAGTATGAATCAAACTGTTGAATATAGATATGAAATTAGGCCATTCCACATGAACTCCTGTAAACCTAGACAAGGATATCTTTGGTAAATGAAAATCTTGATTATGTGACTTTGTATGGATATTATTAGAAGGTTGCTTATCAGTTAATTCAGAATACATAACCTTAACTGAATAAAACATCTCTTGGAACTCTGAATATCCTCGTTCAAAATCATTTAGTTTAGGATCACCAACTGAATCACCTATTATCGTATAATAAGAATCATCAATGCCTTCGCGAAATCTTTCCATATCCGGAAAACGAACATGAAATTGTTTGAGTAGTAAATCCCTATCATCCCCTTCAGCCGTGCTGCATTTTGTAGCAAAATCATATAAATCGCGCATCTTTTTATAATAACTCCTAAACCTTGCAATACATAAATTAGATTTCGACATTTTTCAATTTAGTTCTATCTAACCTAAAAAATGTAAATAAACAAAACAGATTGATGAGATTGATTGACAGCTACTAGAATGTTGCTATTCTTTAAAAATAAAAGTATAGCTAATTGAATGTATGCGCGAATGAACGTGACTGAATCAATCAGCAGCTATTGAATGCTGATTGAAATTAAAAATGGAGTCGCACGACACAGAAATATATTATGAATTTCGAGCACAGCCAAATAGACGAAAATAGTTTAACATATATGAAATTCTTATCAATAGGTGATTTTAAACTTTTAGCAGTAGGATTTTTAAAGTAAATTTATTTTAATTGTGTCTGATGGACAGAGGGAATATATTGCAAATGATAAATTTATAACAGTAGATAGTAGGTACTATGAAAAAATATAAAGATTACAATTGAGATTTTATAGAATAATGGACAAAAGAAAATCCTTGCCGAAGGACCAATAAAATGGGGGGTAAAACTTTAAATTCGAGAAGGAGGAATTCTAATTGGGACTGACCTTAAAGATGTTAGTCTTCTCCTTTACGCTGGTTCCTGTCGTAGTCCGTACTCCTTCTTGTTTACCTTCCCTTTTACGCGTTCTACCTGGCAGCGCTGCCGTATCTCGTCGCCCAGAGGTCTGGGTTGTAAATCCAGGATAGCTTGGGGCTGTTTTGAGGGGGCTCCAATAGTTTTGTCACAATGAGGCCCTGGAGGTGATGTCTACTGACGATCACCCAGGGGGATATAATTTCACCCGCTTCGATGGGATAAATAAACTTTTTGTTATACCGCGTATGTACGGTTGGAGAGAGTCCGTTAGTCTGTCTGATACTAAAACTTTTAATGGGGGAGAGAATATAACTTAAAAAGTGGGTAGAAAAAAGTTCTCATTCGAATTTCGTTTTTAAGGATGCGTTCAGTATAAAACTGTGTCTATTGGCTGCGCCCGTAAATTACATCTAATATTGATGTATCAGTTACTTTTACTAATTTCATACTGAAAAATATAGAAATCTTTTGAACTGCAGTAATAATTATTATGAGTAATTGATGTTGGTAGGTTTACTTTTAAGTCGGTAAAAAATATCATAATTATCTAGGTAGGTATTAAAATATAAAAAAGAAGAATTATAAAAAAATCTTAAAATTAAACTAAGAATTACAGGGTTGCCTGTAAGAGATCATCTTTCGATGATAAGGCCGCCTATTGTGCTCTGTATCTTAAAAATTGTTCTGTATAAATATTCCTTATTTTTGTGTACAATGAAGAATAAATAAATAAATAAATAAAAAAATAAGAATACATTAATTTAGGTACGTTGTAACTAGGTACTGACCATAATTAAAATTACTTCGCTCCTCTTCAATCTGCTCAACATTACTCATTATAGGGATTAAACGTGCATTCGTGTTTGTACATTATCGCAAACTACTATTTAAATTGTAACAAACTAATAACATTTATAACTTTATAAAAACTAATAACACTTCACTTGAACAAATAAAAACAAAAAACTTAGCATTACAATGCTTACGCAATGGCGCATAAACGCACACTAATTAATGTGAAATAAAGAAAATAAACACAAATAACTACGTGGGAATGCCCGGCGAGTTTGTATACGCCAATGCCATTGCTTTTAGGTAAAATCTAAGTGCGGAAAAAGGATGACAGTGTACCTTACAGTTCAAAACTATGAACGTTGTTTTACCTATACAGCTTTATACGAAGCGACTGGTTGGTTTTGGACGAGAATAAAATGATACGTGCTTTTATCATTATCTAGTCGAATATTTTTCATGAGAACATAATTCTATGATAGTTTGTCATGGTAACAAGTAGGACTACATTTCGATAATGTCATATTAACACTATATTCTCATAACTTCAAAGCCTGTGTTAAATCAGTGAATACTATTTTAAAATTTTGTAACTTCGTTAAATAACACTATAAAAATCACGAAAAAATTGAGTAGATGTATTACCATCCACAGATTTCAAAAATTACATAACACTAACACTAAGATATAAGCCGATATCATTTTATTCTCCGGGGGCGGCGATTTTCAGAAACAACAAAGAGGTTTTATACCACTTCAAATCCATATACATTTTTAAATGTTTGCGCCTTATATTAGTAAAACAAATATGTATATCAAACAAATTGTTCACAATTTACAATAATTTGTTATAAAATATTAAAATATTTGCATTTACCACTCCAAATTAAACATTTTCAAGTAAAATAGGCTGTATATGCTATACAGGCATTGACACATTTGGCAGAAAAAAAACCTACGCGCATGCGCGAGGTTCGGCGCCATTTTTCAATCACAATTCACAGCTTTGTTATCAAGTGTGTTTGTTATTTTATGACCACGTATGTTTGTCTTTTACTCACAAGTGTGTTGAAAAACGTCGTATGTAACTCGTGAGCGTTGCTCACTTGTTACATAATATACTAATAATTTTCTATTATAATAAGTTTAAGATGTGTAAGACTCTTAGTTAATTGGTTGCACTTTACTGTAGCATTAGGTCTCCTGTAATGATAGATATAAGTGTTTTGATGTAATAATAAATAAATAAATAAATGTTTATCCAAGAGCAGCAGACTATACCAGTCTCTTTATATTTCTGTATTAAAATTATCAAAAAATCACTATTATGAAAGTAGTATGATAGCGGAATTAAATTCCAGCTAAGAAATCGCTCCCGGGCGCTGTATACTTGTATACGGTAGTCGTTAGGCTTAGTCAGGCGCCATTTCGGGGCCTTGGAATTCTGACATCCATCAACCAGCACTGGGCCAGCTCGTTGGATTATGGCCTATACCTCCTCGTCACCCAGGGGAGAGACTCATGCCCTACAGTGAGTTTATTACAAAGAGTCGTGATGATGATATGATGATTTACAACGTCGACAAGGATCTCCAGCGATTCATAACTTTAGTCCTTTCATCTGTCTATCTATACTTAATATATAAAGCTGAAGAGTTTGTTTGTTTGAACGCGCTAATCTCAGAAACTAAAAGTGGGATTTGAAAAATTCTTTTTGCATTTGATAGCCCAACTCTTGGGGAAGGTTATAGGCTATATTTTATCCCGAAATTTTTACGGGATCAAAAGTTACGCGGGTAAAACCGCGCGCGGTGGCTAGTGTATGTATATTGATTAACGTAAATGTTATTTTACTAGATTCATAGCAGTTAAAAACACTTTTCGCTATACTGATACAGCAGAAAAATTCAAATCAGAAAACTATCTTACCTTCTTACGATTCATTAAACTTATTAAGTACATCGTAACTTTATTTTATCGCGCTGTAGTATACGGAGTGTCTGGTACATTCACGTGCATTAATATGTACACACTTCGCAACTTATTTGGTTGTGCTAAAGTTCAAATTCCAATGTAAATGTATACATATTATTTGACGTGACTGTACATGACCAGCCATTTCTTAACCTTTACATGAATGCACCTTTTTTGTAATGGGCAATAAAATACTTGTAAGACGAGTCTCCATATTCACTTAAGAGAAGTTAGCGTAACAATGAAATATGTTTTTGTTTTAAATTTGGTACTTTTAAAAAGGTTATAATAAAATAATAAAATAAAAATAAAAATAAAAATCGTTTATTTCAGACAATTATAGTCCATACACAACATAAAAATTATAGTTTATAAATTATCATAAGCACTTAATATATTAAAGATAGAAACAAACCAGATCAATTAAACAAAATAAATAGGTATAACAAATTTTATAAAATGAAGATTAAATTTACTCACGAAAACAACGCCCTAATTATAAAATTATATGTTATATTAAAATTTGATAAATATATTTCATTTAATTATTACAGAATTAATTTGAATTTAGGCAAATGTCAAGATTAACAAATTAGGTACCTACCTACCTACACAAATTATAAAATTAAATACGGAAGTTAAGTCACAAAATCAATATAAAAATTAAGTTAATCGTTCAAATTGATTAACTAAATTTTTATAACGAAAGAATTTGTTTAAAGCAAATGATTTTACAAGACGCTCCTGGTTTTTATTTGAATGTGATCAAATTTTAGTTTTCGAGATTTTTTTTTCTCCCTTTTGTGAAATTTCAAGATCGAATTCTTTTTTGAGAATTTTTTCCGGCAAAAGCCGATGTTACTTAAACACAAGCACGTATAAGTTTCTAATTAAAAATAATTTATAAAAATTTGAGCATTAAAAAAAGTTGTGCGAGTCTAAACGCAAATTAAAAAAAAAAAAAACATCAAAAATGTACAAAATTATGCCTATCTCCAAAACTGTAAGACTTCACCCCTAGCAAGAAGGCTTTAAATACTTGCAAATGATTCCAACTACACGCTCTGTTCCTATGGCAGTTCATGTACCAGTCCCATGTTCTTTTCAGCAAGGACTTCATACCGGTATGAATTTCTGTACATTTTTTTTCTGTATGACGTCATACCGTTAAATTAGTTGTATTTAAAAATAACAGTACAGGTATTCATACTGAAATAATTCGTGTACCTTTTTTATTATTGTAGCATAACTGATTTTTTTTTCAGTTAACTGATATTTTCCGGTATTAATTTTAATATTGATATTAAAATTTTATTTTTAAATAACTGTAGAATGTTCGATAGTTTAATTGAAGCCTATGAAGCGTAGATACATATGCTGACCTATACATTTCGGTACCGAAATTAAATCGGTTAATATATTTCTGTACCTACTAAAAACATCTACAGAAATGAATCCGGTATACATTATTTGGGTACTGATTTAATAAATTTAGATTTTAATAACTTGTACAGTTATTGTGTTTGATGAAGCAGTACACTAATAAGGGTACTGAAATTTTACTAGTACTATTTAAAAAATTTATACCGATATGCAGTCCCTGCTTTTCAGTCTCCGTGTCATTTTAATTCTATTTTAAAAGACTAAGCACCCATAACAGTTATCTCAAACTCGGAGGTAGGTGAATGATTTACGAATGAAAGGGCCACTGGGCTACATTATAGGACTCGTCATTAATATTCAAATTTACTTTAAAATCGGGATATTTACCATGTTTTTGATTTATCGACTACGGAACGACGACGAAGGTAACGTTGTGACCTTGACACTTACGGCAAAATATCGAGAATAAATCATAAACATGAAAAATATCCCATACATACATAGGTACATACATAACTTCACGCCTGTATCCCTTATGGGGTAGGCAGAACACCAAAGGCTGTAAAACCATGTGATGTCAAATTTGACAAATTTGGAGGTATTATAATGATGTTGAGAGACTATTGCAGTGACAGGGAGTCAGCCTATCGCCCGCAGATACACCAATGAAATCTCTGTCCCTTAACTGGCTTTTACAGTGTGCCCGGGAAGAGATGCAGCTGGCACATTCTATGTTTTTCTTTCGCTCCCAGTCCCATTTTTTTTAATAATACTTAATTTATCATTACCAAAAGTATAAAAGATATTATACATAAACAGAGACTGATAAATCTTATTTAGATAACGTGAGAGACAATATTAAAGAAAAATCTTCACTTTATAAAACTAAAGCAAGCATCTTCACTCCACTGATAAGTGCTTCAATTTAGCGACAGACCGTAAAATTTATACGACATCTAACGTTTATCCTTTCCTCAAAAAGCCTTACATCGTTCCTAGCTCATATTCTTTAAAATAATTCACTTTGAAAACGTTGCAGCCCTCTACAACTAGCCGTAACTAAAGTTAGTTGAATAACGACGTAACACGAAACCGTTTGGAAGAAAAGTCTACTCTAAACACATGATTGGAAGGTGAATTTTTCTGTACAGTTAATTTATAAGAAGTTTAACTTAGAAATAGGAGGATAAGTAATGAAAGAAAGACACATGCGGTGAAGCAAATTGCTTTTAGACGACATATTGCATTAAGAAAACGGAACATGCATGTGCTGTATCAAGATTTGCTTAGTTACGCAGAAGACCTTGCTATAAGAAATTCAGTTTTTTTTTCTTTAATTTATTAAAAGCAGAAAACAAATAATAGATAAAAATATAATATTTTTATAGTTTTGCATTTAATAAAGCTCAATTATTCTTATGGATCTGATTAAGATCTGGTCGGATGATTTTACTTAGTTGTATGTACTTTTTTTAATTAATAATAAAACTGGATGATGATTGGTGTTCAAAACTTATTATTTCAAAGATTATTTACTTTTTCATCATCATCATCATCATCATCCACAGCCTGTAGACGTCCACTGCTGGACATAAGCCTCTCCCAAGGTCTTCCACTATGCTCGGTCCCGCGCCGCCCTCATCCAGCGTTTACCGGCGACTTTGACCAGGTCGTCGGTCTATCGTGCGGGGGGCCTGCCTACGCTGCGTCTCCCAGTACGTGGCCGCCACTCGAGAACTTTTCTGCCCCACCGTTATAAAAGATTTACTTTTTACATGTTATAAAAGCAGACCACATTGCATCCGGCGGGTTTCAATATTCAACTGACTGTTATGCGTAACCGGTACAGGTACAAAACTGGTAGGAAAAAAGTAGCGTTTCACAATATCTACTAGCTACGGGCTGTAAGTTCTCAAATTTGGCATGGGCCCTCCTTGCGTGACGTTCTTCCAAGAAAATAGGTGATATGTGATTTATAGAATATCACGCATTCGCAACTTATTTGTATGATATTTGAACTAAATAAATATATAAACTTATTCAATTTATGTTTGCTATGTTTTAGTATTCGATAAATATATTATAGTATGTTTTTAGAGCTTTTTATTAATTATTGAGTTTAACTGCTTACGTAAAATGAAACGCCAATCCTTCGACTAATTTTGCCATTGGTTGAATCACATTTTTACGACGTCAAAGTAAATATTTAAGAGAAAAATTATGTAATTCAATAATATTCGTCCTTTTTTTCAAAAACAGTTATAGATAAGTTAGAAAGAGAAAACTGGGTTATTGATATGTTGACAGATATTTGATAGGACATTTCGTTAAATGAATAAATTGTTACGTCGTTGGCTAGATAAAATGACCTATTCTTTAATTGGTCATACGTAATGAAAACATAACTCCTTATTGGCCGCAGCAGACTGCCATGCTACCTTTACCTCATTGGTTTAAATTATTAACTTGTTACGTCGTCGTTGGCTAGATATAATGACTTATTTTGTAAATGGTCAAATGTAACCTAGCAACCCATTACAGTCAAACAGTTCGTAAGCAGTGGTTTAGATGTCAAGATTTTGAATATAGAAAGGCATTTTGGTAGTGAATTCTATTGTTCGTAGGCAAAACGAATAGTTTTCATAATATTGAAACCCGCCAAATGGTAAACAGTTACCAGGCCAATGGACATCACTAATCAAAAATGGTAATACAAATAATGGAAATATAAAAAAAAAACTTCAAACAAACGCACCAACTACATAGCTCCAAAGTAAAAATAGCTTGTACCTTGTGACCTTTGGGGAACCTAGAACAAAAGTATAAATACACATATGGAAAAACATCCAGACACGGAACTTTTTTTTTCGTTCCGTCCATGAATCGAACCCGCAATCTCACGATTTGCGGAGTAGTGTCCACTACGCCACGGAGGCTTTGAAACTATGTGTTATCTACCCAAAGTTGCAGTAAATAAAGCCTGTTTTTCGTGTGATTTTAGTGTCTGGTCCTTCCCTTTACCCTGAACGCACCTACACTTTCACGTAGTCACTATAGGGGATATACAAGAAGGGCTCTAGTACCACCATGTATGCTCTTGCACTTGACACTACTACTCTCATAATCAACACTAATATCTTAAAATGAGTATACCTAAACCTATTATGTCTCATTATGCCTTGTAAAAATTTCAAGCTTATGGATTTAGCTAGATGTAGACAGTATTTTATTTAATAGTTATCTTAACGAACCCTATGGTCACCGATGACTGTTATTTCATATGATTTAATGAATAATATTTTTTTTTTCAAAACAATCAAAACAGTTTGTCCAAAAACAAAATACACGAAACTGAATTTTTGAATAAAGGACGATATTTCAAAGAGATTCCAAATCAAGCAGAGAGCAGTGCAGTTGGAAAGACATAAAAAATATTGACCAAATTTGACAGATTTTAGGTTCCTTGTCGGACGACCCCGACGGAAAGTGGAACAAAGCAAGCCAATGAAAAAGAAACAAGCAAGTTGCCTGCCATTTGTGCCAAAATGGATGCAATGTTTGGCACACCTTGCCACAAACACACCATAGTGTAAATAAATTGTATTTTCTTATTCCGTGCTTTGAAGAAATTCAAATCGTGATTCCAAAAAATATTTATTTCGTAGATCCATAAATACAATATGACGATGATATTGAAAAGAGGGTAAAAGCTGGAAATTGTGTCAATGTCGCCATATACTCGATAATGGCAAGCAAAACTATACCCACCAAATAAAGCTCTTCTTGCCGTACTTGAGGGAGTTTTAAACGTGGAGGAAGCGAAAGAGGTATGTCTGGATCGAAGCAATTGGTGTTCCCTTGTCTCTGCCAACTCCAAAGGGAGACAGGCGTGAGGTTATGTATGTATGTGTATGTATACATAAATACATTTTAAATACATACATACATAACATTACGCCTGTATCCCTTATGGGGTAGGCAGAACACCAGAGGTTATAAAACCATCTGATGTCACGTTTGACAAATTTGTCCTCCTCTGTCCCTTAACTGACTTTTAAAGTATGCCCGGGAAGAGAAGCAGCTGGCCCATTCTATGTTTTTCTCTTTACACTTGGATTTACTATGTAATTGCTGACTTTACCATGGAACACTTTAAATAAGTCCAATAATTTACAATTTGAACTGAATCTCCTACTACTTCGGAAATTACAGAATCTGGATGCCTTATAAATAGAAGTTTTCGTGTCGCGGTGACTCCTGTGTATATAAATGGACTAGCCACCGCGCGCGGTTTTACCCGCGTAACTTTTGATCCCGTGGGAATTTCGGATCTCGCCTATAACCTTCCTCAAGAGTTGGGCTATCAAATACAGAAAGATTTTTTCAAATCCCACTTGTACTTTCTTAAATAAGCGCGTTCAAAAAACAAACTCTTCAGCTTTATATATTAGTATAGATATCACTATTTAAGCAACGCTCGGCGTGGTCAGTAAGATAGACAACCATTAATATCTGACGTTGACTTCGGAGCTTTGGAGGGCACGTTAAGCAATCAGTCTACGTTAAGCAATTTTATTGACTTCTGATAAATCCTAACGTTAATCATTTTATTGACACTAAGCACTGGATCAGTTTCATGGTTATCGCCCTAAATCTCCTCGTTACGCAAGGAAGAGATAAAAGGGACAAAACTAAAAAAGGATTGTGATGATGATATGATATTTTTGTCAGTCGATTCACGGTTGACCTCAATCTCACCTGATGATAAGCAATTATAATGATACATAACACATTACGATGATGATTCTAAAATTCTTCAAATTGATAAAGATGAGAGAAACGCGAGAATTTGATTCACCTCAGCCTGAAGCGCGGCATTCTGAGCCAGAAGCGCGGCGAGTCGGGCGGGCAAAACCCTGGATTCGACGGAGGACTCCATCGAACCTGGGGGACTAGAATGACTCTGAAAGAAAACGTAACCTAGCCGAGATCCTACGGTGCCGGTGAACGGCGACAACGGAGAGGTAGTGCGTGCCCGTAAATCTGACAGGCGATGTACCGTCACCCTGGAAAGGCCTAAGTGCAATGGGATCGGGTCTGCCGGTTCGTTAGCCCGGGATGGCTGTCAGCGTGCCGAGTCGACGCTAATCAGGCTTCGTTGGCACGTTTACGTATCCACCTGATTCAAACGCGAGTGCGAGGTGAGTAACTCTGGGACTAAGAAATTAGCCTCGAAGCAACACAACTGGCAAGGTATGGAACTTTCCGCGCTTCGAACTAGGAAAACTCTACCGGGAGACAAACTGCGACGGGAGACGTCTAGTGTCAACGTGAATACGATCGCTCGGGAGCGGAGGCAAACGGAAAGTGTTTTTTTTTTTATTGCCTGTGGTTATATTTCATACCTTTTTAATGTCCGTAAAGAAAATTGTCTTCGAAACTAAATTGGTAGTTTCATCATCTAACTGCAGCCTAACCTTAGCTACACTATGTGCAACCGAAACATGACCGTGATGGAAACTCATGCACATGTAAACCAGATATGACGTGCAGTCTGAACCAGCGATACAATATGAGTTCGGTTTTATGTTAGCCGTGTTCGTGTGGGTTACAAAAGGTTACATAAAACTTTATACACTATAGCTGGAACTTTGTTGGAAGAAATCTGTTTTTATTCTGACTCAATATAATCTTATTTAATATTATAAGTTTGAAATTTTGGATGGACATATGAATATTTGTTCCTCAATCACGGCAGAATGGATCTTGATGAAATTTTCTATACGAATAGCTTTTATTTTTGAATAACAAATGGGCTTTATAGTTTTTATCCCAAAAAAAATTGGCACTTATGGGATAGATTTCTAAAGTTTTATTTTACGCTTTGAAACTCTATGGCTTGGTAAGTATTTAAATAGCTTAGTAAGCTTTTTATACGCAATTGCACCACTTATACTAGTGAAAAATTTAATAAGAGCGAAGTCGCAAGCAACAGCCAGTTTATAAATAATTATTAAAAAAAGAAACGGTTGAGACATGGTACTGTAATTAACGCTTGAAAATTAACTAGAGTAGATTGTGCTGCGTTTTTTATTTTCCTGCCAAAGAAATAGCACCCTACTGGGACGCCCCAAAGGGCGATCTCAGATAGGGAGGCGGTGAATACTCCTAGTACGACCTGGACCCTGCTCTGGAATAAATCCCCGCCAACGGATGCCACCGTATATCCAGACAGTGTAGGACTCCCCGCAGTGAGCGATCCCACTGAACACCCCCTTCTCCGATCCCTAATTCAAGAGCTATTCCTAGATCGTGTGATGAGCTACAGCCCCTTGGGTCTGGGACTGCGCATCAGGCACCCTGATGGAATGTGATCGAACATGTTTATTTCAAGTGTTAATTCGGGTATTGTTACTTAGCCTATTACTTAAACTTACTTCGTCGTAAGTTTTTATATTTTATGAAGTTATGTACTTAACATATTTTTTTTTTCATTCAGTTGAAAAAAAAACATAGGTTTGCTTTTTAAACCATTACTTACGTAATTACTGTAATATTTTGATACAATCTGTAGTTGAATATAAGGGGTATAAAACTCTTAAATATTTAAAATAATTTAAGAATTTTTTAAATGAAAAGAAGAGTTTCGTAAGAGTTGATCATATCTCAAGCGTTGATTCGCTGTCAATTCTCCATTGTAAACTAACTAAAATCTATACTTAAGAACAGTTCATAAGATTTATTAGATTTTATGAGGTTTATTTTTCGCTCAGCTACCTTGATCGCAGACGAAGACTATCTACGATCCCTTATATCTATCTATACTATTACTAATATATAAAGTTGAAGAGTTTGTTTGTTTGTTTGTTTGAACGCGCTAATCTCAGAAACTACAAGTGGGATTTGAAAAATTCTTTTTGCATTTGATAGCCCAACTCTTGAGGAAGGTTATATTTTATTATTAAGGCTATATTTTATCCCGAAATTCCCACGGGATCAAAAGTTACGCGGGTAAAACCGCGCGCGGTGGCTAGTGTATAATATAGGTAACATTATTACATCTTCGTAGCTTCCATGCTGGACTGGGACCGAAAGAAAAACATAGAATGTGCCAGCTGCTTCTCTTCCCGGGCATACTGTAAAAGTCAGTTAAGGGATAGAGGTTTTATTGGCGTTTTTGTAGGCGATAGGCTGACCTCCTATCACTGCAATAGCCTCTTTCCATCATTATAATACCTCCAAAGTCAAACATGACATCAGATGGTCTTATAAAAAACAAGTAACCATAATTACTAAAATTATTTAATAAAATTTAAAGAAATGCACGACCTCCATTTAGTTAGTAATTAATAATTTATTGTTTTGTATAGGTACACATTTTTAATTAGGATAGGATAATTAGCTCAATTAATTTTAATATCTTTTACTATTTATTTTGTAACTTAATTTTATTTTATTTTCTTATGTCTTAATGTTTTATTTTTTCTTTTATTTGAAAATAATTAATTTAATTAATGATATAGATTGTAAGATTGTAATATTTTTGTATTTTTCCTTGACAAATAATAATAAGACAGTATTTAATTTAAGCATGCTGTGTTTGCCTTTAACTGAGGTGGCACTTATGTAACCTTTCTAATAACTGTGTACATATATTATGAATGTAAAAGTGTGTGCCTTGTTGGCGAACCTTTTTTTAATAAATAAATAAATAAATAAATAAATTACTTACTTTAGGTATTATTCCTGTGTTAACCTAGTTCATGATAAACTAATGAAATCACATATTACTGTATATCATATATTATTAACTTTAGTAATCTTATTACATACCTACAGATTATGTTGTTTAACCTAGTATACATTTCTAAATTAATGTTATTCTTAGATATAACTTTTTAACAGAAATAAATATCTTATCTATCTATCTATCTCTGGTGTTCTGCTCACCCCATAAGGGATACAGGCGTGAAGTTATGTATGTATTTATGTAAATAAAACACTTTTTAACCGGATTTATCGCGTATATTTACATTTTAAATTTTGACTCGACGTTTCGGTGTCTTTTCAGACCCCGTGGTCACGAGCGACTGAGGTGTCAAGCGTCGGATTGATAGATTGAAAAAAGTTATACATCATCATCTCCATCTGTTTCTCAGTCTTCGAGCGTAGCGTTCGGGATTGACACAAAACGAGCTGACAGTATCTTGAGTTACAGGTCGTGCAGCTTGCTGGATGTTAGATTTAATGTTTTTCAGGATAGGGTCCCAGGTCGGTGATAGTTTCCAACCATCTTCTCTATTGAAATTAGGGTGTTTTTTAATTTCAATCGCTTCTCTGATCATTCTAGGAATGTAATGCAACATTAAATCTAACATCCAGCAAGCTGCACGACCTGTAACTCAAGATACTGTCAGCTCGTTTTGTGTCAATCCCGAACGCTACGCTCGAAGACTGAGAAACAGATGGAGATGATGATGTATAACTTTTTTCAATCTATCAATCCGACGCTTGACACCTCAGTCGCTCGTGACCACGGGGTCTGAAAAGACACCGAAACGTCGAGTCAAAATTTAAAATGTAAATATACGCGATAAATCCGGTTAAAAAGTGTTTTAATTAATAGTATGAATCGCGAAAACTTAAGACAATATTATGTATTTATGTAGTTTGTATGAAAAATATTACCTTTAGTGCACCGATGTGAAACTTGGTAGAAAGGTTCATTTAATGGATGTGTGGTTGTATGACGACCGGCTGGTGTAGCGGTAACGTACATTGCCTTCTATGCCAGAGGTCCTGGGTTCGAATCCCGGCGGCGGCGGATATTTGCGTGATGAACACAGATATTAGTCGTCAAGTCATGGATGTTTATATGTTTATTTAAGTTTATTCTAATAAAAAATATGTATTTATTCAATATGTATGTTTATATATTTCTTAAGTATATAAGTTATCTAGTATCCATAGCACAAGTTCTTTAAGAAACTTAATTTGGGCTAGATAATGTTGTGTGAGTGTCAGAAATATTTATTATTATTATTATTTATTATGGAAGGAATTTCTAAAGTTCCCACAAGGAGGGTAGTTTGGCGCATATGAAGTTGCGGAAAAAGCTCTTGTTATATAAAACATTTAAGTTTGAAGTTTTGATGTCCTTACAGTCCCCCTGACCAGTCGTTCTTTACTTAAATCTTAAAGTACTTTCTTAACTATTTATGTCGTTCAAAATTTCTAACTCATATTTATTTCAACATTTTTATTAACTGTTTGCCATTGTTCAAATAGAAAATTTATAAACTTACCTTCAATGCTAATAACTTACTTCAAGGCCATCATTAAAAGTTACCTGCAAAACGATTACGAATTTCCGTGCCAAAACTTTTCCTTCTTACAGTACCTACGGCTTATTGATTTATTTTTTCTATTCACTTTTTTATATCGAACCAACTTTGGCAAGTCAGTCAGTCGTGCTAGGCCGTATTCGCCGGTACGAGAGACGATGTCTTTTTAAAAGAACTTTCGATGTGATTTCACGGAAAAAATAAGGTAAGGAGAACTTTTTATGCACTTTTTTTATGTTAATGAAGAAAAAAAATTTCAATCATTGTAGACAACCTTTTTTTAAGATGTAGATATTTAAAACACAAAATTAATATTTTTTTAATGGAATATTAGGACTTTTTTGTTCTACTGCGCTTCGTCATATCATAGAGGCAAGCTTAATTTTTGCTTTTTAGTTGATACATTAAGTTCTTATGTATATTTTTCTATCACATTATATTATTATAACAAAAAAACTTTGAATCAGATACTTTTGTGAGCCTTCTTACCACACCACGTACCTTTGATTTATTGCCATTGTACAGCTAAAATTAAGGTTATACATAAAACTTCCCTCATAATTTTTTAATGTGAAATAATTTACTAAAATTAATATCCTGTTGCAGAATAAATTTTTATCTTCATTATAAATAATTACATTAATGGTTTTATACAATGTCTGAGTGAAGATGTATTATGTACCCTTTGTTCTGAAATCGCAGTTCCATGTAATAAGCCAAAAACTCTATTTTAATGCAATTTTATTTTTCACTTCCCATTCATTTCTATTAGGATAACGTATAAAAAGGAAACTTAACAAGTTCATACTACTAATTTAGTAATAAATTACAATGTGCAAGCAAAAACAGTCTTTGAACCTTTGCATTACGTTTGAAAGTAACCTTTCGGTACCTTTTGGGAACAAAATATGAAAATACTGTTTTTAAAACTTTGTCTCGTAGTGGAATATGTTTTTAAAAGGAAGTTAATGGTCATCAAAACCGGATTGCTATGCGTTTGAAAAATGCTAATATTTAAAAGTACACGGTTCTTAAGTCATATAGGAGAAACAATTTTGTCATATTGTCATATTAAGTAATCTTAAAATACAAACATCTATAACGTAACAGCTTATATAGGGTTGTTTTTTAGTCGCCGGTATTTTTCTTTTTATACATTAAGTATCATTTATAGAAATGCTTTTGCAAAAAGAGGTACATATTTTTTTTTGCAAGGAAATTAATTTATCCGGCAACATATTAAGCAAAGCATGGTCATTCTAAATCATGAACGAAAACCATTAAAATAAAGACGACTACGCACTACTACAAAACATCTTGTAGTACTACGTTGTAGTATTATCAATGAAATGCCATGTTTAAGAACAGCGACTATTTGTAAAATAGTTTATGGTGTTATATTTTTATTATTTTGTACTGAGCGATACTAAAATAAATAAGCAGGTACATTTATATTGTATCAAAGAATATAACATTTGAATTTGGCCGGTGACTAAAAAACATCCCTGGATAAGTATCCTTGGTACGTCAGACAAATACCACAAACCGGAGTTGAAACGAAGATATTTGCCAAAAATTTAACGTTTTTCCCGACATCTATCGGGTTATTATTTTAGTTTGAGAATCATGCAGGTTTATTCCGACAAAATACTGATAGAACTTTTGTTATTTTGTTAGCGTTATATTTTATGTATATTTTAATGACTATTATACTTTTTGTATTCTTTCATATTACCTTGAACCTTTCATATTGATATTTGAGTTTTGGATTTTTTAAAGTAAGTTATTTCCTTAGCCCGTGTGTTTTCACATTCAACCTCATAGTCACTTGGCAACATCGTGAGAGACACTCAAGAGTAAGATAAAATCACAGATAAAAAATCTATAATGCACCATACGAATGTGTTGTTTTTTGGTTGACACATAGAATGAAGAAAACGTCAACATTTGTCATTTCAGACGTTGACTTATTATTTGTAAACAAACAAAATATTTGAACTGAATCATATTTTCAAATTTTATTTATTTTTCTTGTTTTTCTGTTTAACCATTTTACGATTTCCATGATATACTTAGAAACTCTATTTGTACGGAATAATAATCAACAGTAAGTAATTTTAATATTGTTTCCCTATGGATTTTAGTTTAGTTACCGTAAGCAATTATCCATTGAGTGTCTTATGAGCCAAAAATCCCTTATTTTCCGCGTAGGTTCGATTAAAAATAGTCCTACCGCCCCTTGTGATCCCCGCTTAGTGAAAAAGTCTTTCAGGGTTAAATTGGCTAGTACCTCATAATAATTGGGGGATGTTTAGTGGGTATACTTAGGTGTTCTGAGGAGTCTCGGGGCCGCTCTTGCTGTCCCCACACTGACTGGGTACTCTATACCGGTTATTCACTGGGGTTAGCAGCACTTTAGAATTCCCTTTCGTCCGAAACAGGATTCATCCTGCTCCTACTAGTGCTGGCTTAAGTGGGTGCCAAACTTTTCCTTGGCGGAAAAACAAAAAAAAATCATAATAATATCTTAGCATCGTCGGTCCTCGGTTAAATCTGTAGGTCGATCGATGATCTGGTCAAAGTCGCCGGTATTTGCTGGATGTGGAAACGTCTCCTCCAAGGTTCTCCATACCGGTTGGTATTCCAAAAGTTAGCATTTACTCCCTGAATAATGATGATACTTAAATATTCCGGGAATGCTATATGAAGAGTCAGTGATAAAAAATTTTTTTTAAGCGTTTACATATTAGTACATACATACATACATAACGTCACGCCTGTATCCCTTATGGGGTAGGCAGAACACCAGAGGTGATCAGACCATCTGATGTCACGTTTGACAAAACTTTGAGGTATTATAAAGATGGAGAGAGACTATTATAGTGACAAGGAGTCAGCCTTTCGCCCACAAAAACGCCAATAAAACCACTGTCCCTTTACTGACTTTTACAGTATGCCCGGGAAGAGAAGCAGCTGGCACATTCTACGTTTTTCTTTCACTCCCAGTCTAGCATGGAAGCAACAACAATTTAGTATGTGAAATAAAATATGGGATTTCCTTTTTCTTTGCATAGGGTCGCCTTAGAATATCCCTTTCTCCCCTGGATAAGCATGTCGTTAAAGGCGTATAGTCCGATTTGCCCCCGCTTGGTGGTAGGGTCCTTCAGGATCTGCCTGGTTAGCAAACACCCTTAATATAAAATCTGCCGCCAAAATCATCGCTCCCGCGGTGTTTTATTGTGGCAATATTTTATGAAGAGCCAGGTCATTGATACACCCGTGTGCTGTCATCTAACCTCATCGTCACTTACCTTCAGGTGAGATTGAGGCGAATAGTGGGCTTAGTCGCCAATAAAAAAGCCAAGGTAAGCAACTTAATAAAAAAACATATATCTTTCTGTTTAGATACAGCTATGGCACAGGAGCCACCGCAACAAACTTCTCCTGAGACTGAGGCAGAAAAGATCCGAGTATTAGAAGCGCGTATAAGAGCTCCTTCTATATGGGGTCGAGTACCGTGCGGTCTCAGGTTTGAGGATCTACAGGATAAGAGATATGAAGACGCTGTCAAGTTGGTGAAGAAACACTATTTACCTGAAGAGGTATGTTTTATCATTTGTACTAGCTGTTTTGGGCGGTTTCACCCGCGCCATTTTAAATCCCGCGGAAATATCGAGATAAAAAAATGGCCTATTTGCTATTCCAGACTGTAAACTATCACTATGCCAAATTTCATCCAAATCCATTAAGCCGTTTTGCCGTGATAGAGGAACAAACATCCAGACATCCAAACTTTCACATGTATAATATACAAAACAAAATTTTAGTTTGCTTTTATTCGAAAGATGTCGCTGTACGTCGATTAAATCGCGCAAGAAGAGTTATAAATGACTTAGCTATATTTATTTATTATTTTATTCATCCTCACTTTCACAATTATAATATTAGTAGGATTAGTAAAACATGTTTATGTTTGGAGAAATTTGGTTGGGTACTACCGTTGTTGTCAAAATTTTAACAACCATTTGGTTTCGTAATTGAATTTTGGATGTTATGGGGAACTAGGTAATGCAATTTCGGAAGCTATAGATTTTCAGCCTAGGCTCAATTTTGGGTCGAAAATTACAGTTTTGTTAACACACAAATTTTCGTTTGAAGTTTACTTAAATTTAATTAAAATTTTACGCTATTAATAGTTATAGAGATAAATTTGACAATCATTTTGCCGATGGGGTAAACCTATCTGCCTCAGACGCCAGTGGTTGCAAGTTAGATTCCCGCAAAAAAGATGTTCCGAGTCTGAGCGTTTATCTATATGTATATTGTTTTTTGTATTCTATGTTCCCCCTAGTTCACTACATCGTATCTCATAACACAAGCTTTACTTACTTTGAACCACATGGACCTACATGTAAGTAGTTGGTGTGATTTTCTGAGGATTTTATTTTTATTTATTTTATAAATTGGATATAAACAATTTGTGTTCTTTTGCCTATTCACATCAAGCCGTTTCGTTAAATAATACGCCTGTCTCCCCTTGGGGTAGGCTGAGACAAGGGAACACCAATTGCTACGATCGAGACATAGCTCCATTGTTTCCTCCACGTTTATTAATCTTACATACATGAACGCCAGTTACTTATAAGTAGGCCCTTTTTAAAAATGTCGCCAATATGATTGGAATACGTTTGCCTAGGAAGGCCCCTTCCGACAGCACCATTCATTCTTGCTCTAAACACCCTTTTCGAAAATTTACTTTCACTCATCCTTTCCAAATACCCAAACCACCGTAGCATTCCCTTTTCAATCTTTGATACTACATCTTCTTTTAATCCACATTTCTTTCTTATTTCACTGTTGTGCACCCTATCACTCAATTTCACTCCATACACGCTCAATCAAGTCTAGGTGCATTTTCATTGGTCATTAGTAACCTTATGCGGCGTGCGGGAGATTTTTGAAATGTATGTAATATTATAATTACCCGAATACGGGGACTCCCCATGCTTTGTATCGACCGAGTTATCTACTGATGAATTTCATTGGTCGTTAAACCGTATGTGTAGAGTCCCCGCGTTCGGGCTAGCGACCGAATTCTCGACTAATGAAAATGCGCCATCATGGCGCCACATGGAGATCCACAGCGTTAATCCTGCTTTCATGTTTTTTCTGTTACAACCAAGATTCGCTACCAAACATAAGTGTTGGCGCCAAAAGTCGCTCTAGTACGGTAAGCAACCAATACGTAATTAATTCTACTATCAAAAATTGCGAATGTTCATAGGCCATCAAGTAGCCAGCCATGGTAACTAGGTCATCTGCATATGCCGACTTTTATTACTCAAAATTTAAATCCCTACTACTAAATGCCTACCAGAACACGAAATTATCTGCTAGCAAAGCTCTGATTTTAAAACTGATTTGTATGTTTATTATAAAGTCATCGTGGCTCAGTGGCTCCTGTGCAGTGTTGTAAAATTGCTCGAGTTGGCGCTAAAACGCTCGAGTCGTTTAAATAAAGAAGCCCAATAATAGCGCCGAACTCGACGCTCAACTCGGCTCGAGCGTGAGCGTCAACAAAATACCTAAATACGTCATAATGAATACATAATTTACCCTCATTAAAAATGATACCGCTTCGACGATGATAACTTGAGCGTCGAAGCCCGAGTCTTCAACGCTCGCGGGCCTTAATGCTCAATAGCTTCGACTCGACCTCGACTTTCACAACACTACTCCTTTGTATATCAATCGATATATCAGGTTAAGCAACGCTAATCCGGGTCCATGCAAGGATGGGTGACCACCAACCATTCATTTCTTGCGACGACTTCCTGACATCCACTACTCATAGCCATGCAGTTGGCTCATTACAAAGAATTGTTGATGATGATGATGTTTATTAGAATACATTATTTCCACTTTTTCATCACATAAATCTTAATACATACATACATAACTTCACGCCTGTATCCCTTATGGGAAAGGCAGAACACCAGAGGTCATAAAACCATCTGATGTCACATTTGACAAATTTGGAGGCATTATAATGATGGAGACAGGGGGTCAGCCTGACGCCCACAAAAAAGAGAAAAGAGAAGCAGCTAGTACATTCTATGTTTTTCTTTTGCTCCCAGTCCAGCATGAAAATTAAATAAACCTTAATCTTATTTAGATTACGCAATTAAGTCTGTCTATATAATTTAATTGAAAGCAAGATTCAACAAAAACTGTAGTCTTCATTTAAAAACATCGGTCAAAAGAATAATATGGTCTTTATTAAAAACTTTCTCAAAGAAAACAAAAAAGGAGATGATCCAAACAGCTTCACGTTAAAATCTTAAAATGTTTAATTAAGAATCTGAATGAGATAATTTTCTTTCCAGTTTAAAATCTTAATTTTGTTAATTAAAATTTTTTGGCTCTGCATTATTCATAGGGCGAATTTGGCGCAAAGAGTTTTAAATTTCTTATTTCGGAATGCTTACTTTGAGTTGCTAATCAGTTTTAAATTAAATGCAATATACTTGGACTTAAGATAGCATTTCAACCGATTATTTAAGTTAGATTTTTTATACTGATATTTATTTGAATAGGGATTTGGTTTAATATTGACTGAAAGGCAGCCCCTGATACTCGTTCGAAATAACGTCACGCTGTTATTTGATCCATCAATATTATATAACTAGTATTGGAAGATTTTTATAGAATTTTTTTTATTACAATTTATAAATGCTTTCCACAAAAACAAGTTATGGAAGATAATGTATTTAAGTTTTTGCATTTAAAATGCTCAATTATTCTTAAATAAAATGAAAAATGTGATAAATAAAAATTACCCGACCAGGATTCGAACCTGGGACCTCTCGTTTGCCGGACGAGTGCTCTTCCACTGAGCTACCGGGGCCTGGCGGTACGCCTCAAAATTACTTACCACATTTTTGTTTTTACGTTATATTGCTAACGTAGCTCCATCTTATGGTACATAGCTTTGCAGCTAAGACCACCCGAGACCAATTTCTTTACAGATTTTTTTTTATTTATCACATTTTGCATTTTATTTAAGTTATGGAAGGTTCTAGCGAAGTTTTAACTAAAATGATTACAATGCGCTTTTTTTAAAGAAAAACAAAAAAATCGAGAGTTTAAGATATTGATCGAGCATTCAAAAGACCAACACATAGCTGAGTTAAAACATTATTTTAAATAATTTTAACTTATACCTTTATTTTTCTAGAAGAACTAAAAGACTCTTTTCAACCGACTTCCAAAAGGAGAAGGTTTCTTAACTCGTGTGTATGTTTTTTTCGTGTCTTTGTTAAACGATTTTTTCAGATAATTATGAACCGATACTTCAATAATTATAATTATTTACTTAATTTTAAACAGTTTTCATGTGTAGTTAATCTGGATTGTAATATCATTTACATGGTTCCTGAGAAATCTTCGTATATCTATTAATTTCAGACTTTCCCATACTAATCCCTCTAACTGGTTCACCCTTTAGTTAGTCGTCAAGTTTTCCCTATTTTTTTTTACAAAAATTCAAAACCTTTGAGTAATACGCAGATGTTCGCAAGGGATATTAATCATAGATATCCAATTTTACGCAGTCAACTGCGTCCAGGTAATCGTAAATCAATTGTTACCAGACTTGCAATGTTATGCTATGGCAATGCTTTAGTGCAACTGGTTGGAAAATAAAACAGATATTTTTCATGGGAAATTCATTGCCTTAACTTAAGGGGCTAGGCCGTACGCGAGCGTCACGCGAGCGTCACGCGAAATTGATGTTGTTTGGTGTTAACTTGGTTTGGCATCTTTGTTTTCTTTCAGATTTCATTGCATCGGTACTTTCTACTTACCGATAACTTACAGTTCATCACAAAGTACACAAATTCACAACACGTAACTTTGCTGGTGCATCAAACACGCGTGGTGTCGCCTTAAATCTAAAAACGCACCGGGATGAGAGTACCACATCATATGCTTGAGATGCGCGTGATTCTTTATACATTTTTCTATGGAGAATTTACTTAAAACTTATCTAGACTTTAAAAACAGCACTCCGAGCACAGAACTTTATAGACTCGTATATTTACGATTGTTCGTATAGTATGGAGACGGTTTGTTAGCAATAATTGAAATCTATCCATTGCCGCACGGCCAGCTTTAATGAATGTGTGCCTTGTTAATTTTGAATGTTTGTAAACATGTTGTACTCTTAAATAACTGTTAAATAAAAAATTACAATGCTACTAAAAACTTGCAACCGACTCCATACTATACGAACATTCGTTAACATACGATTCGATAAAGTTCTGTGCTCGCACCGCAGAAGACTTTGTTTGTAGTGGTACAAAAAAGTACATAAAATTATTTTCAACACACTTGCTCGTAAAGTGAGCGTTATTCTATTGAATTTAGAACTATAAACTGGGCTATAAGTCACGCGTGCATAATATATTATACCCTAGTGCATAATATAATGAATCCTACAAAGTTGAATTGTACCTTTGTGCAAATTAAATGCGAGTAAACAGAGCATATTTTATTGATCCGGGTTATACATTAATTTTTTTCAGAAACAACAAAGAGGTTTTATACCACTTCAAATCCATGTACATTTTTAAATGTTTACGCCTTTTATTAGTTAAACAAAATTGTATATCAAACAAATTATTCACAATTTTCAATAATTTGTTACAAAATATTTGGATTTACCACTCCAAATTAAATATTTTCATGTAAAATAGGCTGTATATGCTATACAGCCATTGACACATTTGGTGGAAAAAAAAAACCTACGCGCATGCGCGAAGTTCGGTGCCATTTTTCAATCACAATTCACAGCTTTGTTATCAAGTGTGTTTGTTATTTTATGACCACGAATGTCTGTCTTTTACTCACAAGTGTGTTGAAAAACGTCGTATATAACTCGTGAGCGTTGCTAATTACAGTCGAGGCTCATTATTAAGCCCTCGCCTGCGGCTCGGGCTCAAATCACAGCCTCGACTGTAATTAGCAACTTCGCTCACTTGTTACATAATATACTATTATTGGTTTCTTTTATTTTTTGATCAATTTGTATTGATATACTGGGTTAAATCTGAAAAACACGATGGCATGTTTGTGCATTTTTTCTCAATTTTGAGCGTTTATTGACGTTTATTATTTAGGTTTTAAGAATTAAAATGAGCATGAAGATAAATTTTGGTCTTTCATTATAATATATGCAAATAATCACTATTATCAATCATATCTATAAAGAATAAATATCAAAAATTGTAACACTCTTTTCGTGGTTCTCACAATCTGCCTCCTTAAGAAGGAAACAATAAATTTTAAGATCACCATATGATGTCCGAACGTCTTCATTCGCGTTTTGACATGAGCTACGAGTATAATTTATTAAAATATACATTGAGGAGAATAGGTCTGAGTAATCGTGCTGCATCGGAGAACAGTTTTCAACTCGTAGGATAATGACTCACCGGGTAACTCGTTTTGGAGGGTAGCGGGATCCGAAGCACGGTGCACCGCTGGCCGACCGCAGGTAGTAGGGGGCCCAAGTAGCATGCCAGCCACATGCGAAAGGCTGCCCCGCCACCTCGCGAAAAATCCCGGGAGGCTCCATCGTGCCGGTTGGCGACCGGTTAGAGAGGACCCGATGGCGACCTCGGGGGGGTTCGGGCGCCCCGCAGTCTCCAGGCGAGTTCCCCAATGGTGCGTTGTTCCCTACGAGTTGCTTGGTTCCATTTGCAGCGCTTCACTCAACTTCTATTCTCCTCCCTATTCACTCCACTACCAATTCACAATTAAAGGTCCTAAAAAGAGTACGGTTCAACAGCGGTTGCACTTCCTCTCCCTTAAAGTGCACTTCTGTAACATCCGAGGAGTGCACTCCAATCTGAATGATGTCCACCACCATCTTGAGACGGAGAGACCACACTGTAACGTAGTAGTTTTTGTGGGTTATAAAAAATTAAAACTCGCGACCTTAGAATTTTGAGATTGGCAACATTATTTTTTTTCTTCAAGACGGACGGAACGCACCGCTGCTGTCAAGATGTGAAATCTTTTTTTTGGGCCGGCTTTGCTGGCTAGATGTTGTGATCGTCCCATTTAAAAAACCTTAAATTTAATAAGGTGAAATACGTATAATATGTAGTCGCCGCAGTTTGTGTTAGAAATAAATTTTAGCCCATATTGGAAACCATATGGTAAGTCACATTGTCAAATCTTCACGTCTGATGTTAATCCTATTAGTTTGAACGAATATTCAGCTAGATATCTTTTTAAGGCTCCATCACAAATGTTGGTAATTGTCGTTTCTTAAATTATTCCAAATTGAAGCCTATAAAAAAAACATAACCTAGATCTGACCATCTCGGGTAATCAAGTTTATAATTCTTTCCAGGGTGCTTTGCAGGAGTAACTCTGGTGGAGTTTTCATTGTTTTTAAATGTGGCTGAAGCTGTTTGTTACATGATTTAACACAAGAGCATGAAATCCTCATGGTAACATGCAGATTTGCTTTAGTAAAATGTTGACCGAGGAGTTATAAGGTAATCTTTTATCTACTTACAACTATAAAATCAAGAAAGAAAGTACCTGTGGTGATATTGGATATTGATATTGGATATTGGATATTGAAACTGGATATTAGTTATTGTAGTGACATTAAGAGATAGAATATTCTTTAATTATTGTTTTAAAAGATAATCCTTGCGGTTAGTTTTAAGTAGACTTAAGCACTAACCTTAGTTTATTAATTATTCTGTTAATTTAGCTTCATGGTAATTTAAAGTACCTATATAAATTGTTCTTTTTATGTATAACAGAGACGGTGAGGTGATTTAGTATGGTGAACTCCCTCTCCTGAGCTAGTTAAACCTTTTTCTCACCGCTCTCTGTGTAAAGATACTCAGGACTCGCCTTGAACTATTACACAATAAAATCTGTGATATTTATCAGTATTAACATCTTTTATTTTATATCACAAGACCTGTTAAGTAGGACCTACCCCGCTATATCTTGGATAAGTAGGATCGAGGGTGAGTCTAGGGTGTTTACGCTCAGAGTATCTTTATTTTGTGACCTGTGTTTTGGTAGGAGTGTCTGGTTACTTACAACTTAAGCAATCTTCACTCCGGGCACAAACTGAACACTCCCCCCAATCCACAACGTTACAAATGGCGCCCAATCTTTAAATTTTTATTGTTTAAGGGTGTAATAATTGTTATTGCGTCCAATTTACATTTTGTGTGTTGTTTTATTGAAAATAATATATCTCTTTTTGTCAATGTTACAACTTTGCAGTTCCAAATTAAAATTCATTTAATTTGTGTACAACAACACACTTTACTTTGTTTATTGAACATTTTATTGTCAAATACTGTTCTGTTTTTATTGTTTGTTACAAACAAACTTTTTTCAGGTAATTTACATTGATGTTACCATATATTTTTACATTAGCTGATATTTACAGATATATTTTGTATTTAATTATAATACTAACATAGTATTTAATATTATTAAGGTTTTCTTGTTAAAATATCACCATGGCGAACTTAAAATCAATTAATTTTCATGCTTTAAATAAGGAAGAACTCATTTATGAAGTTCTTATTCGTTCTGAGACACCAAGCACAACTGTAGAAGGGCTGAGGAAGCAACTTAGAGTTTTGTCTAAGGAATGTTCTCCAGATGACATATATGTATTGGATGACAAGGTCGATGTTGAGGAAGAGCTTCCAATGATTGAAAGTAAGCTGCTTGAACTATCCAATTTGTTTGACAGTGATAAAAGTTCGAGTTCACGGTTCAAGGGTTTATGCAGTCACTTGTATTGGCGAATAAATAGGTTGTCTTCTAGTAGCCCAGCGTTGCAGAAGAAGATTTTGTCTCTTAATGATAAATTAAAACCTTATTTGTCTATAGACACTTCAGCTGTACCATCTGTCAGTGCAGATGTTCAGGTACCACTGGCCCCGACTATTGTTGAGTGTTCTGGGGATAGAAATATTGTCAGGTGGAATATTAAATTTAATGGTTTAACTGATCCAAGGTGGCACGTGAAGGACCTAAAGGTTTAATATGTTTTGTGTTTTATTGAAACTTCACCATTGGTAGTCCTTATTTTTTTGTGTTTATACATTTTTATATAACCATTTTGGTAGATATATTTTCTTTTTGTGAAATTTTTTTTCACTAAATGTTAGTGTATTTTTTATCTGTCAGATAAATCTGCAGATAAATATATTTTTTGTTGTACAAGTGGTATTTCTCTACTACTCACTTGGTACAGATTTTGGTTACTGTCAGTATTGAGTTCAATCTGCAGTTATTTTGTTGTCATATAGGTGGTATTTCTCTATTACTCACCTGACACATTTTGTTGTTTCGGCAATATTTTGTTATAACTGTCAGTTATACTGAAGTTATATTGTTTTTAAGTAATAGCTAAAGGCAAATTCAATTCGATGTCCATTGTTAGTTCTGGTGTAAAGTTGGCTTTACAACTTTTATACTGAAGTAGTATGTTTTTGTTATTGTTTAGTGTTGCACAGATTTTGCTGTGTTAACACAAAGACAGTAATTCTGAAAGAGATGAATGTAAGGAATGAATGGTTATGTTAGTTACTAATTTTGCAAAGAGCGCTCTAGAAGATGATGTATGTTCAACCCGATGATGAATGAATGTGAATGAATGGTGATAAGACTGACACAACTCAAGGACTCATTGAATGACTTTATGCTATGGCCGGTCTTGTAAGGAATGTGTAGTTTGTATAAAATCTGACCTGCCTGTTGGTTTTTTTTTTGGATTGATAACTGAAAGATGGATATTTATTTATATTTTTTTTAGTAAGTAGGTTTACTTACTAAACTTAATGTTGTAATTTTGGTATTGTTTTTTTTAACAACTGTTTGTTGTTACTTAAGTGGCTGTTATGCCTATATATATTTTTCTAATACAACTTTGTTGATAGTTGGTTGTAAACTTTGTTACTTACAAGTTTTTTTTCTCTTTTAACAGCTGTTGAGTTGTTGTTTTGTGGTGATGGGTTTTAGTTATACCTTATGGTATGTTGGCCATAGGTGTAACATTTTTTTTGTTTTGTTACTGATATATTTCACAGATTGTAGGTATCTACCTATCTACTTAGATTCATTGTTGTGTTATAACTTAGTTTTTTTCTCAGTTTAGGTTGGTTGTAGATTGTTTCAACGCCGGGACGGCGATCGGTTCACTTCATGACCCTTTTCTTTGGAGGGGGGGCATTGTAACGTAGTAGTTTTTGTGGGTTATAAAAAATTAAAACTCGCGACCTTAGAATTTTGAGATTGGCAACATTATTTTTTTTCTTCAAGACGGACGGAACGCACCGCTGCTGTCAAGATGTGAAATCTTTTTTTTGGGCCGGCTTTGCTGGCTAGATGTTGTGATCGTCCCATTTAAAAAACCTTAAATTTAATAAGGTGAAATACGTATAATATGTAGTCGCCGCAGTTTGTGTTAGAAATAAATTTTAGCCCATATTGGAAACCATATGGTAAGTCACATTGTCAAATCTTCACGTCTGATGTTAATCCTATTAGTTTGAACGAATATTCAGCTAGATATCTTTTTAAGGCTCCATCACAAATGTTGGTAATTGTCGTTTCTTAAATTATTCCAAATTGAAGCCTATAAAAAAAACATAACCTAGATCTGACCATCTCGGGTAATCAAGTTTATAATTCTTTCCAGGGTGCTTTGCAGGAGTAACTCTGGTGGAGTTTTCATTGTTTTTAAATGTGGCTGAAGCTGTTTGTTACATGATTTAACACAAGAGCATGAAATCCTCATGGTAACATGCAGATTTGCTTTAGTAAAATGTTGACCGAGGAGTTATAAGGTAATCTTTTATCTACTTACAACTATAAAATCAAGAAAGAAAGTACCTGTGGTGATATTGGATATTGATATTGGATATTGGATATTGAAACTGGATATTAGTTATTGTAGTGACATTAAGAGATAGAATATTCTTTAATTATTGTTTTAAAAGATAATCCTTGCGGTTAGTTTTAAGTAGACTTAAGCACTAACCTTAGTTTATTAATTATTCTGTTAATTTAGCTTCATGGTAATTTAAAGTACCTATATAAATTGTTCTTTTTATGTATAACAGAGACGGTGAGGTGATTTAGTATGGTGAACTCCCTCTCCTGAGCTAGTTAAACCTTTTTCTCACCGCTCTCTGTGTAAAGATACTCAGGACTCGCCTTGAACTATTACACAATAAAATCTGTGATATTTATCAGTATTAACATCTTTTATTTTATATCACAAGACCTGTTAAGTAGGACCTACCCCGCTATATCTTGGATAAGTAGGATCGAGGGTGAGTCTAGGGTGTTTACGCTCAGAGTATCTTTATTTTGTGACCTGTGTTTTGGTAGGAGTGTCTGGTTACTTACAACTTAAGCAATCTTCACTCCGGGCACAAACTGAACACTCCCCCCAATCCACAACGTTACAACACCTACTCTTTCTAACGGAGACGCAGATCTGCGATCCGTCAGACTCGGCATACCTTGGTTACCCAGGCTATATCCTGGAGTCTCTTTTCCGCCCGCACACCGGGGTGTGCATGTATGCCAGGGACGCGATCTGTTATCAGCGTCTCCATTACTTGGAAGTGCCGGACCTTTCAGTCATGTGGGTTCACATAGATACTGGCCTAGACCAAGTGGTTTACGCCTGTCTCTATCGTTCACATAGCGGAGATCGGGAGACAACGAGGCTTATGGAATACCTTGGCAATACAGCAGATAAGATTCAGCAACGTTTTCCCACGGCGCAGTTGGTGTTTCTGGGGGATTTTAATGCTCACCACGGGCAGTGGTTATACCCGTATCAGGACACTGACCATGCTGGCAGAGAGGCCTTTAAGTTTTCGCTGACTTATGGTCTCTCACAGCATGTTAACGAGCCTACGCGCATCCCCGACGTTGCTCGCAGAAGCAAAGCCCTGGATTCGCATGAACTTAAGACAATGCTGCCGCCAAGTCCTGCAAAAAGGTAATCAAAAGAGCTCGTTTTGCCCACATAGGCCGTATCGGAGACAGAATAGCAGCATACCCTTCGGGAAGTAAAGCTTTCTGGTCCCTTGCCAAGTCGGTCGAAACGAACTTTTGTCGCCCGTCGCTGCCACCACTGAGGAAACCCGATGGTTCTCTGGCCCACACTGCTAAGGAGAAAGCAGATTTATTTGCTAGTATCTTCGCGGAAAATTCTCGCCTAGATTGCCAAGAAAAAATACCACCCCAATTACTTCAGTTCGGACCTTCAATGGGTACCGTTCACATTTGCCAAAAGGAGGTTCTTAAATGCTTGCTGCACCTAGACGAGAACAAAGCTAGTGGTCCAGACGGTATTCCTGCAGTGGTCTTAAAACGCTGCGCAGCTGAGTTGTCTCCCGTTTTGACGCGTCTTTATCGACTTTCGTTGGAATCCGGTAAGGTTCCCAAGTCCTGGAAGCTTGCTAACGTACAGCCAGTACCAAAGAAGGGAAGCCGTGCCGATCCTGTCAACTATCGACCAATTTCAATCACCTCCATACTTTGCAAAGTCATGGAACGTGTATTGAACAATCGACTCCTGGCATACCTCGAGACCAACGAGCTCCTAAGCGATAGCCAATATGGTTTCCCCAACGGGCGCTCGACCGGCGATCTTCTCGTGTATGCCACTCACTTATGGAGCGAGGCCTTGGAGGGTCATGGTGAAGCAATAGCTGTATCCTTAGACATTTCCAAGGCCTTTGACAGGGTCTGGCATGATGGTCTCTTAAGTAAGCTTCCAGCTTATGGCATACCGATTGGGCTCTGCGACTGGATATCTGATTTTCTGAGGGAACGGTCAATTCGAGTAGTCTTAGATGGCTTCTCCTCCGACCTAATGGCAATTAATGCCGGGGTACCTCAGGGATCTGTTCTCTCTGCAACATTATTCTTGCTGCACATTAATGACCTTTTAACACCGGGCATTATTAGTTATGCTGATGACAGCACTGTTGTAGAGAGATACGTATCCAATGCGCGAGCGAGCCCCCGTGAAATCCAGAGTTTAAGAAAGTCAATGATTGAGCGCGTTGATTTGACCTTACGGAAAGTATCCGATTGGGGTGAGTCAAATTTGGTCAAATTCAACGCGTCCAAAACTCAGGCGTGTCTATTCTCCGCAAAAAAGAGCACCTTCACATTAACGCCCTCCAAAATGTATCTGTCCCCAGCACTGACCATCTAGGGCTTTTAGGCGAAACTATAACATCTAGTTTAAACTTCGGTCAACAAATTGTGTCCATGGCTCAAGTAGCTTCGAAAAAGTTGGGAATCATCTCGAAGGTACGGCGGTACTTCAGCCCTGCACAGCTTCTTAACTTATATACAGCTCAAGTGCGATCATGCATGGAGTACTGCAGTCATCTTTGGGATGGTTCAGCCAAATATGAACTAGAAGCGCTGGACTCCGTTGACCGAAGAGCCCGTAATCTAATTAACAACGTCGACCTTACGACCAAAAAACTACACACCCTAGAGCATCGTCGTAAGGTTGCTTGTTTAACCGTGTACTACAGGATACATTTTGGTGAGTGCGCGAGTGCTCTGTTTGAGCAAATTGAACCCTCACCCTTTTACCATCGGACTACTAGACGCAGACAGAACTTCCATCCGTATGTGGTTGATACTCCGAAAAGTCGAACTAAGCGCTTTGACAGTTCCTTTTTGATACGGGTCGCCAAGGTTTGGAATGAACTGCCTGCGTCTATTTTCCCTGACCAGTATAGTCCTAGTACTTTTAAGCGTTGAGTGAATAGGTTTCTCGTGGATGGACTTGTACCACCTTAGTCTTCATGTTCACTTAACATCAGGTGTCATGGAAGACAAACGTCTTATCCATATTTTATAAAAAAAAAAACTGTACTACGCCATATAGTGTGGAAAACCAAATCTTCCTTGAAATATATTTATCTCGTTAGCATAATTTTTTTTATGAATAGCTTTTGTGCTATTCTTGACTCTACACTGTGACTGAAAATTTCATCCAGATCCGTTGAGCCGTTCTGCCATACATTCATCAAAACTTCCGCATTTATAATTAATAATAAGATAATTTTTATTCGCAATAATACGAACCTTATGATCAGCTTTTGCTTGAATGCTTTGATTTTGTAACTTGCTCTGGGTCTACAAGATTTAAACGTGGCAGTAAGTGTGACCATGACTTTCAGTTATTTTAAAGCAATACTTTTAAATATCGAATAATCGGAAAACATTTGCACAATGAAAACTGTTATCACATCCACTTGTTTAAAAGAGAAACATATCGGTAAGATATACTTCTGTTTACGACTTCTATTCACTCAGTATATTTTTTACTTACTTCCATACTTCGGCCCTGCAAAGCTTCTTAACTTATACACAGTTCAAGTGCAATCATGCATGGAGTACTGCAATCATCTTGGGATGGTTTAGCCAAATATCAACTAGGAGCACTGGACTCCGTTGACCGAAGAGCCCGTAAACTAATAAACAACGTAAACCTTACAACCATAAAATTATAGACCCTAGAGCATCGTCGTAAGGTTTCTTGTTTCACCGTGTACTACAGGATACATTTTGGTGACTGCGCAAGTGCTGTGTTTGAAGAAATTGAACTACACCCGTATAACTAGCATCATAATATCTATGTCTTAAGGTCTCATTTAACAAAGGAGTGACCGCATGATGATCATCTACGGATCAATATTACGGTTATGTTCGATTTTTATATCATTAAGTAGTCTGTCTTTTCAAAACCTTCTGAATTGAAATTAAAATTTTTATTCATCATAAGACCATCGAATGGCCGCTTAATGACGTCACAATTTTGTACTTCGGCTTTATCAAAGTGGGGGTAGTTATTGAATAAGATATTACAGTAGACCAAGAGACAAAAAAGCCGACGGAAAAAAACTCTTGGCACTCTTTTTCAGTAAATAAGTACAGTACATATTGAACATGACATGAAAAAAAAAAAACAAAAACAACACAGCTTATTGCGAGAGCCAATGTCATGCCACAATCAAATTACTTACATAGTAGGTGTATTGAGCTAAAGATGCACAATACGAACATGACAAACTGGGACCAGAGTATTTAAACAAGAATGGAATACAATAGTCACAGTATCATCAGCAAAACGACTAGCTAGCAGCACCCGTTCACGAGTATAACGCAAGCACCAGCCTCAGATCTGTGTTTGATATGTGGTTGAAACGCCTGATTTATAAATGAAAAAAAATCGTAGAACTAGAATAGAACAAAATACTTTTATAATACAATATATTCTACATTACAATCTCTAATTTTTTTGTCTTTGATATCTTTAGAAGCTTCAAAATCGTTTTTTTGTTAGCAACCTTTGAATTTGAAATCTCCTAATCGGACATTACTTAGACTTAAAACCAGTTAATCTAATGTCATATCGAGCTCAATATATTGCCAATTGTAAAATAAAGTCGTGATATTATGACATTGTATTAATTTGAATGGTGTTATTTAGGCATATAATTGAGAAGGCTCGAATGAAATAGTACGCTTAACTTTTCAACCGACTTCCGAAAACGGAGGAGGTTCTCAATTCGCATCTATGTTTTTTTTTCGTGTCTTTGTTACACGATATTTCAGACAATTATGAATTGATTTCGAAAATTGTTTTTTCATATGGTAGAGGATACTTCATAGTTGTTTTCATATAAATTTTTACTTCGGTTAATGAAGTACTCATTGAAAATTTCAAACTTTTGAAAAAATATGTATGATTTTGGAGAATGTTTACGTTGATGATATTCTCAACTCAGCCAATGTTTTGACGTAGGTTTTTTAATGCTCTGCATTCGTCGTTAAAAGTCCCTTTTTGGTCTCCCAGGAATTTCTGATGCACGAGAAGTATAACTTATATTTTTTTCTTATATACCCTTATTACGGAATTTAATCTATTCTAATATTATAAAGAGGAAACCTTTGTATTTTTGTATGTTTGTATTGAATAGGCTCAAAAACTACTGGACCGATTTCAAAATTTCTTTTACCATTACTTAGAGGGATTCATCCGAATCCGTATAAGCTACTTTTTATCCCGAAAATCCCGCGGGAATCGAAATTGCGTGGGTAAAACCGCGCGCAACAGCTAGTCAACATATAAAGAAGTTCTCAAGTGCAAGTGATAGTTTCAGAAATAAGAGTATGCAAAAGTGATATGATTTGTATATATGCGTTCTGTCAATATTTAAAAAAATGCCTTCTTTTGCATCTCAGATGCTAAAATTTTGGGCTAAATGTCATATAAGATAAGTTAAACAAAGGTTGATTATACGTTATATCTGTTACAGATAGATTCATATAAATATATTAGAGTAAAAAGTTGTCTATTACCTATATCATCTTTCTAATATCAAATGACATTGCCATTTCTTAACATGGGTATTAGATTTTAAGACCACTTGATTGCTTTTTTGGAAACTTTACTATACTTTAGAATTAATTAAATTTCAAATACTTGCTTTTACATAATACATAACTTCACGCGTGTATCCCTAATGGGGTAGGCAGAACACCAGAGGTTATAAAACCATCTGATGTCACTTCCTTTTAATAATTGCAAATTAAACGCTGAAACAGAGCATCAAATGTTTTTTCAAATTTTAAATATTAAACTCTTAACTTTGCTCTATTCCTGGTTACAAAAATCTCTGTTTTTGAAATTACTCAATTAAAACTCCTTTTAAGATTATTATGAAGGATTTAATAGCACCCCCATCTTGATCGTTTCGCCTCCTCTTAGGTATCTCGGATCAGATTAACGCAAATCTTTCATCTTTGAAATATCTCAGAGTTAATGGGTTTAAAAATAAACCTTGAAATTTAAATGTTAACCAGCTTTACGGGGATAGAAGTGAATGACATCGTTCAAAGATTTAAAGCGGAAAATTTTATATCGGAAACATTTATTAAAACAGTGACCGTAATTTTTATAATCTTCATTCTAATTTAAATAATAATTACACGTATAAAGGAAATTATCAGTCAGTAAAATTCCAGGAATGATAAGGTTTTTCTGATCGAGTCTTAATTTGGCCACACAAAGTCAAAGTCAAAAAAATCTTTATTTTATATGTATTTACATGCATTGACTTACGTCAAAATATTCAAAAATTAAACTGAATCTACCACCACTTCGGAAAGTGTCTTTCGAGAATAAGTGGTAAGAAACTCAACAGCAATTATCTTTTAAAAATTCACAATAACAGTTTAAAGCCAGGAAATCCCATCTTCTTTATCCGGATATATTATTTCACATTAGTCGTGTTTTTACACAACACTTGTATCAACACATAAATCTATCGAAGGGTAAATCTTAAATATTTTTGGAATTTTATTATAAAAACATACACATTGACCCATGAACGAGTTAGTTCCTTTGTGGAGTCTACTATTAGGAGTATGCAGAACCGCTGCAGATGTATCGGGAGAGTCTTAGGTGGATCCACGGATTATTAATTTTTAATTTTCAACGATTTTATAAAAAAAATAGTTGTTTTGTTTTAGTATTTTATGTTTCAAAAATAAAACTAAGATTGAAACTTTTTCGGAGTTTTTCCTCTTCTTCTAAGTTTTTTTTTTAAATTGAACTTTATCTAAAAGTTTATTATTAGATTAGATAGGCTATTACACAAGGTTTATTTTCATGTGTAGGTGTCTTGATAAAAAGTTAATAGAATTTTAGTTATTTAGGTTTAATTGAAATATCGCTAGACCATGATGATCATTTTTTCACATGTTTTGAAGTTAAATGTAATAAGTTCCACAAATGCCGTTCTTCGCCGCGGCGTCTGTTCCTTTCTTAACCCGTGTGCTATCGTCAGTTCTCTATAGAATCAGATGATATTGAGGTCAAACGTCCGATTAGTTAATCAATGAAATAAACAAGTAGTTTTACTTTTAGATAATAAAAAGTACATTTTAAATAATACACTTTTTAACCGGATTTATCGCGTATATTTACATTTTAAATTTTTGACTCGACGTTTCGGTGTCTTTGCAGACCCCGTGGTCACGAGCGACAGAGTACATTTTATTTTACTGGCTCTTCATAGTATATTGCCAGAATACATCACCACCAGAGTGGTAATATTTGGCGGCAAAGGTAATGTTTCTACATTGAAATATTTGATAAACACGAGACCATAACGTAGCTAAAATTACACTGGTTTCTTAATCAATGGCGCACAAAAATGTTAAAGTTTAATGTAAATGGCAACCGCCATGATAGGTCATCTTTACATTTCGCCATTTTTGATACTCTTTTTATCGTCAAAATTTTCATGTCATCTGTCGTATCATTTGTTACAAACCTGTCACTTGAAGTAAGGAGGAATGGAATGTCTACGTACGGAAATATGATTTTTGATAAATCTCGTGCTTTTTTAATACGATGTCTATCTGAAATTGATTGATTACTATTTGTTTGTATACTTATTCTCTTCAATAAGTCCTTGAGCTCGCATTTTAACCCCAGATACAAAGAGACGGAAATATATACTTTAATATAAACAAATAAAAATAAAATAAAATCCCCAGACAATCACACCAACTGCATTACCCCAAAGTAAGCATAGCTTGTGTTATGGGATACCATGTAGCGAACTAGGGGGGAACCTAGAATATAAATACATAAATAGATAAACAACACCCAGACACGGAACTTTTTTTTTCTTGTTCTGTGCGGGAATCGAACCCGCAACCACTGGCGTCTGAGGCAGATAGGTTTACCCCATCGCCAAAGTGGTCGTCTGCAAAGACACCGAAACGTCGAGTCAAAATTTAAAATGTAAATATACGCGATAAATCCGGTTAAAAAGTGTTTTATTTAATAATTTTTGACTTAAAAAAATATGACTTAAAATAATTGATTTTTGATATTTATATAGTTCTTTCTTCTTTTTTATTTTTTATTTTAATTTGATCCGACATTGTATATTTGACAATTATATTCTTGACTCTGAATTGTATGTTTGAATTGATTTCTTCTTTTTTAATTTTTTTAGTTAACTTATTCTAAATTACGTAATTGGATATTTTGTATAATATTTAATCAATACCATTTGTAAATGCTGATCATACCTAATTTTGAAATTTGTATCAGAACCACAAAATTGTAAATAAATAAATACACGGACATAAACAATATTCTAATGTCTCTTATTTTTTCAACAGCTGACCTACAGATCTGTAAAGCTGATTGAAGACAAAGAAGGTACTGATGAAATGATGAACCACGTCCGGATCTGGATGAAAGACAAGATGTCTATAGCCGTGGTCAAGGAAGGGATCGACAAACTAGTTGGTGTTCTCATTATGAGAATACAGGAGAAGTGTACGTGATGATATTGTTTTAAGTTTTCGCGATTCATAAACATAAATAAAACACTTTTTAACATTTCAACTCGACGTTTCGGTGTTTTTTTCAGACCCCGTGGTCACGACTGAGACTGAAAAAAAAAAAAAAATATTAAAAAAAAAAAATTGCATAGCTTCTATCGCGGGCCTTGAGCGTGGGGACCGAATCCAGAAAATCCGTAACGAAAAAAAACTAACAACCCCGACTCCGACCGGCACAGCGGTGATACTTTGATTTCATAACTTTACATGCGGGTTTTAATAAACAATCAGCGCCATCTACTAGGAACTTGTGGAACTTCATATTAGATCAAACATTACTGCATTAATAAAATAAATAAATAATTATAATTGCATAAGTTGATAAAAAATGCCATGCAATAGCTTTACCGCGGCAGTCTCCGAGTGCCACACGTCTTTTTTTTAGTGTATGTAATTTCAATTTTACAGTGGACCCCAGTTTCTATCCTGTAGCTTTCTCATGGATGGATGTGTACCACCTTGGTACTGACGTCCACTGTCCATCAAGTGGCTTGGAGTACAAACGTCCCATTCTCATTATGTAAAAAAACTCTTCGATTTAATTGTCAATCTTTGTTTACACTTCTCTAAGCAATCTAAGCGTTATTCTTAATCTACACTCAAGAAATTTTTTTATACAGGCCTTAGGCAGTACTACTAATCACAGGTAAAACTATCTTTTCTCGAAATAGTGCTTATTTTTTTAATACAACTCAAGTCGTGAAAAATTTAATCTTAAACGTAAATTATAAAAAATTATATTGCAATTACTAATCACGCCATATTATGAATTGAGTATTATTTAATCGAGTAACTCTTAATTAAATTTGTAGGTGCTAAAAATAATGAATTTGGTTTACTGTTTAAATTAAGTGGTCCCTCAGTTATCTCCCCACGAGAAATCAATGAAACAGTAACATAAAAACAATATTTAATCAAGCTCTAGGGTTTATCACACTTGTGGCCTATGTGTGCAACCTAACTGCTTCGCTCATCGTCGCACCTAGCTGTACCGACTTCGTCTTCCGGTGTGGGAGCTCTTCTTGTAGCATAGTTTTTTTCATCACAATGTTAATTGATACAATAGTAGAAAACAAATGTTTGAATAAAAAAAGAAAGAAATTAAATAGTCTGCGTTTTAGTCGCTCACTTAGTAATTCAGTCTCACTATTAATATTTCATGCCAGTCATTTTCATATGTTTTTCAGGACAGTCCTAATTAGTTTTTTGGTCACTTCTTTTTATTATTTTCATGGATGGATACCAGGCCAACTCAAATTTTCAATGCACCTACATATTCAATTCACTGTTAAGGAGCTAGGATACCACAGACAAAAATTTATATCTTCTTATAACATCCCTCGCGATGGGGTTGAGTTGTAAGTTGAAATTCTAAAATTAAATTTAAGTAAAAACTTGTAAACTTTAAGTAAAAGCTGTTGGCCACCCAAATAATATAAAATAAAATAAAATATTTACATTTTTGTGAGAGCCCTGAAAATTCACCGTTAAATCCAACTTAGAAACAAAAATCTTTTCTCATAGACAAATCAAATCAAAGACGAGCATGAAATATTTGAAATACTCTATAGCATTTTGCAGCTTCCAGAATAAAATAAAATCAAATGGAGGCTTCACTTGCATGTATGTCACACAGCCCCATACCGATTCGCAAATCGGAAAATGTATTTTTCATACAAAAAGGCGTCTAAATTCTGTTTTCAAATAACACTATTCGAAATGTATTTGTGAACTGTTTCGCTCGAAATGAAAGTTGATTTGAACTTTATCGGTGGTGTTTACATCGCAGAGATTCTACGGGTCCTTTTTAGACTAAATTTTATTGTGCGTCGTAAAAAGAATTGTGATTTAGGGTGGGTTGCTGCTTAATTTTCGATTTAAGATTTTTTCGTAAAAAAAAAATCATATATTGCAGAGGTTTGAAACTTATAACGAGAACCAAATTAAAATCGACTTAGCCTATAAAATTTGGAAGTTGGGCCCTAGTTAACCTGAAAACTTTAGTTCACAATCATTTATTTTTGTTTTCCAATTTGTGAAACTAAATGTGACATGAAATGTTCCACTTCAGTTCAGTAGTTCTAAATGTCGTAAAAAAAAAACTGTCAACTTAAGAATTATGGTAGTCTCATCACTTCAGAGCGGTTTTTTCCAGGCAAATCCAGTTCATACCGAAGGTTTCAGATGTTGAAGGATTTGCTGACTAGTGATCAAACTGAAAAAAAAATGCCTAAAAATGTAGTAGGTATAACTCTCGGCACGTAACTCTAGCGCTGACCGAAACGAGGAGGGGATATCTGCGCATCGGTACAGTCGTGCACACATTTAAATAAAATATTTCCATACAAAGTTTATTATGAGTTATTAATAAAGTTTAAGGGGCGTATTAAGAAATATGAAATCGAATTATAAGATTTTATTTCAAAAGAAATTGAACAAGACAACAAAATTTAATCCGAATCGGATAAAGGTGTAACGCCTTCCATATAAGTGTAGCCTCGACAAGGCCTTTTACTTGTTGAGGGCCCGGGCTCAGGGCTTGTTCGCTCACCGTCACTAGCAGCATCATCACTATCACCATCAGAATCTTTAAGGTCATCTGAACTATCTGCATCAACACGAATTATGAATTCCTCTGTTACCATATCCACGACATGGTCACTCTTTTCATATTGCTCTTCTATGTCCTTCACTTTTTTGCATAACTTGTGCCAATCCCATGCACCCATAAGTAAAACTTTTTCTTCAATCAAATTCATACATTTGGTGACATTCCACATAACATTCTTACTAGCAACATATTGTTTTATGTCAAACCATGCCATCTCGATTGGATTGAGATCTGGGTGATACGATGGTAATCGGAGCACTTCATGGCCTTGTTCGGCTAGAATTTGGTCAATCGAGAACTTTTTGAATCTCTCCTTATTTGATTTGACTAAATCATACAACTGCGGTTTTAATAGGGATTCGTCGTAATGTATGCCTTTCTCGGTGAACCATGACTGCATATCAGCTTTTTTTGAGTTCGAGCTTGGTGCTAAATCCCACAATTTATTGTGGTAGGACGCGTTGTCGACTACCACGACGGAGTTAGGCGGTAAATTGGGCATCAGTTGAGTTCTGAGCCATTTTTCATAATTTTCATAATTCATATAATCATGGTAATCGCCTGATTTAGTTCCTGCTTTGAAAGTTAATAACGCATTCGGTACAAACCCAATCGTGTGAATCAAACTGGAGCTATCGGCTTGAGAGGTGATTTTCCTGACAGTAGCAACAGAAGTTTTAGTAGCCTCTGCTGTTCTTTTGTGTATTTTGTTCAAATCATAAATTATATTACTTATTTTCAAATTATGGATCTTAATAACATTTACATTTTGTGTTAATGTGCTATTCCTGAGCAAAATACTGGTTGCTTCGTAAATTGCACTTTCTATTTTCTTTAAAGAATCAACCAATTCTATGGTTTCTCTTTTCATAAAACAATGTACGTCATACACCATTTTTCGTGGCTGACTTTTTAAAACATAAATTTTTCTAGGCATATTTATTCTTTTAAATCACATACAAAATAAATAAAAAACTAACAACAACTAAATCAAATACAAACTAAATTAAAAACTAACAAACTCAAACTTAACAAAAAACAATAATAATAAATGGCAAAGTACACTTATGAACGCAACTATACGGTCAGAAGTCCGAGTAGCGTGGTATCTGTACGGGAGACGGGGTACCACTGGCTAGCCAATCGGCGCACACGACGTCATGCACGCGCACCCCTCGTCTCTGTACCCCTGAGAGACCAATTTTTTGACTTCTGCGCAATCCCCTCTACTTTACCTCAGCGCTAGAGATATGTGCCGCGACCTATACTTAACTATAAATGCATGTTTATCTTTTTTCAACTGCAGTAATGTAACGGTACTGTTAAACAAACCTTGTGTACGAAAGGTTTTCATAAATTTTCGGAAAACAGTTGGGGTGGATATTTACACAGGGTGACTGGTGGGTCACTTTTGAAATTCAAGGACATTGATAGTTTAAGATCATAAATGAAGAAAAAAAATATAATAAAAATTAATATTAAATATTAACTGATTAAACTAAACCGAAATATAAAGAATTCATTACGCGACGCATGGTTACGCTAGCGTTGGCAGCGATCTGCGTACTAGGTCACGTGCCGCGATTGACTCAGGTAACTAAGAAAAGTAAATGGTAATATAATATTTATTTATTTACACTTTATTGTATGCCATTAATAAGTACAAAAAAAGGAAATACATGATAACAATTTTGAGATACAATTGGCGGTCTTATCGCTGGAAAGCGATCTCTACCAGACAATCATGGATATAGAAAATAAGTATATGTAGCTTGGGGTTAAAGGCATACCTACTATATAGAATATACACTAAATAAAAATATACTTACATTAGGGACATATATACATAAAAAATACACACATAGATATAATAAATATGTCAATAATATACATACATTATAGTAGTATTTCTTTATAGGGAATTCTAGTGAAAAATTAAGAACCTACTTAAACATAATTATGATCAGAATTGAGTACAGAGTGCTCTCCTTCAGTATCTAAAATTTGTCACAAGTCAACCTGTATGATAAACACAGATATTTGTCGTCAAGTAATAGATATGTGCATTTTTTTATTTATGTAACACAAGTAATTGAAGACATTGAATTGGCTTGATGTTGTGATGTGAAATGTACAAATGTTGATTACTTATAGAAAATAATATCCCATCCAATCCAAAAAGAAAAAAAAACATCTGATACAATCATTTCAAAATAGGAGTTCGTCTTACCCTAGGATAAGCCCTGAAAATGAAACCAACCTTTCAGCTCATTTATTTTTGCCAAAAACGTAAAATACTGTTTACGTTTTGCCTGCCAATTTGATTACAACTCCAAAAAGTTTATATTAAAGTCTATTTCAGGTTCTTTTTCACGTACATTCAGCAAAGTGAAAATAGTCTACAACGAGAACTATGGACAGGTGAAGAAATTTTATAACGCTATAGAGAAGCCTATAGACTTATTTGAAGAACTACGTGTCAAGAAATATCTTAAGATCTATATCTTGGCTCTGAAAGCTAGATATAGACATAGAGGTAAGTTTTTCACTGGAATAACAAAAGAGTGATTCGATTTTTTTTTCTCCGGTTTTTTCCTCTCGGTCTACCTAGGGTTCTACCTTCATTTCTTTTTTTTAAAGCCGAAGAAGTAGGTAGTAGACAACACTAAGACATTGGTGGATAATGGGCGATAATTATCTTCATGGGCCGAGAGACGGACACTTCTGGACGGAGGCCTGCCCCAGGATTCTTCATGTCGCCCAGACCCGCGCCGCCTTCATCCATTGTTTGACCTTCACAAAGTGTATAATAATACCTACTGTGAATAAAAAGTTTTTATTTTTATTTTCACCTTGTTGTTAAAAACATGAAAGCTTGGAAGGATTCATATATTTTTCTTTTTCATAGTGATCGAACAACTCATAGGATTTAAATTTCTTTTAAGTTTTTGCATTTAATAATACTCATACAAACATAGTAGGATTGCCGACCATACTGTTTTTCACAACATTATACTGTTTACTGTTAAATAAAAATAAAGTTTTCCAAAATACTGTTTTCAGCATAAAAAGTTAAATACTTTATAATATGCTAGATTTTAATTGATAATTTATGCAGAAGCTCTAAAATATGTGTTCAAAACATGAAATAAATTGAATACTATTTATTTTTCCAAAATACTGTTTGATATTCTTTTCAGACTCAAATATACTTTATTTTTAGAAAAATAAAGTTGGAAACCCTAATACATACATACATACACACATAACTTCTCGCCTGTATCCCTCATGGGGTAGGCAGTACTTCAGAGGCTTTAAAATCATCTGATGTCACGTTTGACAAATTTGGAGGTATGATTAGGATGGACAGAGACTATTTGCAGTGACAGGAGGTCAGCCTATCGCCCATAAAAACGCCAATAAAACCTCCGTCCCATAACTGACTCTTACTGTATGCCCGGGAAGAGAAGCAGCTGGCACATTCTATGTTTTTCTTTCGCTCCCAGTCCAGCTTTTTTTTCTTGGTGGTAAGATCCCTTCTGGGTCCGCCTGGCTAGCGACCACCCTTTATATAAAGTCTGCCGCCAAATGTTACCGCTCCGGCGGTAATGTGTTCCGGCAATATTGTATAAAGAGCCAGTTCCTTCCTAAACCCGTGTGCTTTCATCTTCGACCTCATCGTCACTTACCATCAGGTGAGATTGAGGTCAAACGCGGGTTGAGTCATTAATAAAAAAAAAAAAAAAACTATAATACTTAATTATTCAATAACTAAAAAAACTTTTGCATATATTTTTAGTATTAAACTCATAGAATTGTTTAAATCCAGATATTTCCAAGCCATCGTGGCATATCTCACGACGACTTCCGTGCTTCGGAGGGCACGTTAAGCAGTCGGTCCCGGGTGCTGTATACTTGTATACAGTAGTCGTTAGGGTTTGTCAGAAGCCATCTAGGCGCCCTAAAAATTCTGGCATCCACCACCCAGCACTGGGCCAGCTTGGTGGATTATGGCCTATACCTCCTCTTCACCCAGGGGAGAGACTCATGCCCTGCAGTGGGCTCATTACAAAGAGTTGTGATGATAGTAATGCTGATGATGATGATGAGATATTTCCAAGAAGTTGGCGTAAAATAGTGGCTCCTGTTCATTTCATTCAGTATAGAAGAATAAGCAACGTTCAGCACGGTGGATAGAACGATCGGAGAAAGTTACCACCATTGCTTGGTGGTAGGATCCCTTCTGGGTCCGCCTGGCTAGCGACCACCCTTTATATAAAGTCTGCCGCCAAATGTTACCGCTCCGGCGGTAATGTGTTCCGGCAATATTGTATAAAGAGCCAGTTCCTTCCTAAACCCGTGTGCTTTCATCTTCGACCTCATCGTCACTTACCATCAGGTGAGATTGAGGTCAAACGCGGGTTTAGTCACTTATAAAAAAAAAAAAAAACTAATCATTAATTTATCACGAAACATTGAAAGGTACCTTAAGTAGTCGATACTTTGTCATTATCTAAACTGTTCATCATCCACAGCCTGTAGACGTCCACTTCTGGACATTGGCCTCCCCCAAGGTCTTCCACGTCGCTCGGTCCCGCGCCGCCCTCATCCAGCGTTTACCGGCGACTTTGACCAGGTCGTCGGTCCATCGTGCGGGGGGCCTGCCTACGCTGCGTCTCCCAGTACGTGGCCGCCACTCGAGAACTTTTCTGCCCCACCGGCCATCTGTTCTGTGAGCTATGTGCCCTGCCCATTGCCACTTCAGCTCTGTAATCTTTCTAGCTGTTATATCGAATGATAAATACGGGTGCCACTACTCCAGGGCATAATTATATTATAAATCAACATAAAACGTCTCTCCTCTGGGTTATAAGAAGGCCATAATCCACTAAGCTGACCCATGGCTGGCTGGATGGCGGATCTCAAAATTTTTAGGGTGCCAAAAATAATTTTTACCATAATACAGCACTCAAAATAAACTGCTTGAAGTACCCAATAAAATAGTCGTATTAAATTAATGGTCAGCAGGTTCACATCCTTGTACCCACCCTGCCACAAGTTGCTTAGTCTATTATATCTTACTAATATTATAAATGTGTATGTTTGGACGGATGTTTGTTCCTTAATCACGGCAGAAGGGCTTTACGGATTTGAATGAAATTTGGCATAGTGATAGTGTACAACCTAGAATAGCACATAGGCTACCCTTTTTGTCCCGATAATCCAGTGGGATTTGAAATGGCGCGGGTAGAACCGCGCGAAACATCTAGTCGTATAATATTCACAAGAGCCACTTCTTTTCTTAATTCTAAATGATATTTGAACAGGTATTGCAAAGGAGCTCATCAAGGCTGCAATGCAGCTGGCCGCTGCAGCACAAATACCAGCTATTTCTGGTATTTTCACAACAGCAAGATCCCAGGCGGTCGCTGAAAGCCTGGGGTTTTCCAAGTATCGTGAAATGCATTACGTTCGATATTTAAACAATAATGAGGTGAGTAAAAAATTGTGGTATTTGTTTATGAATATAGTACCATGTAAAACGCCTAACGTTCTGTATATGTAAGTGTTAGTTCACTAAGTTTTATGTGTAGGTATTGTTTCGTTACGGTTAAACTAATAAAAAATAAAATCCCAAGGTCACACCAACCACATGGCCCTAAAGTAAGCAAGCAAGCTTGTAATATGCCATGTAGCGAAATAAGTGGAACCTAGAATATAAATACATATTTGTAAACACTCGGAAAAATTTCTTTTCAACCGACTTCAAAAAAAGAAGGAGGCTCTCAATTCGTCTGTATGTTTTCTTTTATAAATAATAAAAAAATAAATTAATAAATATTTTCTGACACTCACACAACATTATCTAGCCCAAATTAAGTTTCTTAAAGAACTTGTGTAATGGATACTAAATAATTAATATACTTAAGAAATCAATAAACATACATATTGAATAAATACATATTTTTATTAGAATAACATATAAACATCCATGACTTGACGACTAATATCTGTGTTCATCACACAAATATCCGCCGCCACCGGGATTCGAACCCAGGACCTCTGGCATAGAAGGCAATGTATGTTACCACTACACCAGCCGGTAACTTCGTAACTTTTGACTGGGTGAACCGATTTTGATGATTATTTTGTATAATAGAGGATACTCATTTGGTCCCATATAAATTTCATCGAAATCGATTGAGTATTTAATGAAAAATTCTTCATGAATTCGGAGATCGTTTACCTTGACGACTTTATATTTCAGCCAAAGTTTTGACGTGAACTCGGTTTTTAAATGCTCTGTGTTTGTTGATTATTATTATCCCGTGTTGGGATCGTACCTAGGACCTCACGAGCTACCAAGTGGTATCTTAATTGCTAATACGTAACTAAGCGTTATCTTCATTATCGTAAATGTTTTATCATCTAAATTGAAATGAAAATGAACAAAGAGTAATATTTGGCAAATAGAAACTAACTACTAAAAGGCTTTGCCACAGGCATGGCTAGTATAAAAGTTTAATTTTAAACTTACAAAATATAAAACTCTCTTATTGTTAATGATTTAGGATTGCCAATTCTGCCCAACCAAAAATAGAAGTATATCTGGAGATTAATTACTAACATAGTTTAAGCTTTAACTAACAAATTGGATGTATTTTACTCTGAAAAATAAACATATTATTATTATATTATTATTATTATTATTTTTATAATATTCAACTACTTTCTAACACGAATAACATCATATAACATAACTTGGGAACTCAATATTGCCAACTTTAAAGACTGTTTTGTCAACCTTAAAAAATTGTTACAAAAATAATCAACGAATGCAGAGCATTTAAAAAATCGACTTCACGTCAAAATGGCCCCACTTATAGTGTCTTCACGTAATCCACGTAAACATTTTCCAAAACCATACATATTGTTTCAATAATTTGAAATTCTCAATAAGTACTGAACCGATTTCGATGAAATTGATATGGGACCAACTATGAAGTATTTTCTATCAAATGAAACAAGAATTTTTAAAATTGATTCATAATTGTCCGAAATATCGTGTAGGTAACAAAGACACAAAAAAATACATACAGACGAATTGAGAAACCCCTCCTTTTTTGGAAGTCGGTTGAAAAAATGATTAAATGTTGATATGAAATCATGTAGTTTTTTTTTGTGACTAAATTTTTTTTTTTTCAGTCCAAAATTTCTTTGTAGGTATTAATAGCAATTGTTTGCTCCGGCCATGTATAATTTTTATGACAAAGCTCATTATTGTAAATGCTTTTAAAATCAAAGATTGAGATTGTATAATAATTAGCCCTTTGACAACACATATGAACTTGATCAAAGTTAGTTATTCATCCTTAGATATTAAAATACAATAACACTTTACTTCTGATAAAAGGGAGCACAAAATAAACAATAAAATTTATACGATTATTACCGTGGCCTTATCACTTTCAGGTAACCTTAAAAGGTTTTCAAAAATCAAAATCAAAATCAATTTATTTACAAAATATGGTCGATACAATAGGTGTTATAATTTATTAAGTACATCATATTTAACCGTGTCAAACGGTGTGCAAATCTTCGCGGCGTCATAAAATCAGATCTTAATCTAATTAAATTATCAAATTATAAATTTTAAAATGTTAACATTTACTACAAAATACATATAAAAATTATATATTAAAGCATTTAAATCTATAATAAATTTTCTCTTATTGAGTAGTAGCACTTATCTAATAAATAATTAAATAAGTTTATTTTAAATTGTCTAATGTCATATTTTTTATATTATCTGGTATTTTATTATTTATATTTATATATTATTTTATTTATTATTTATTATACAGCCATACAATACATATTTCTAGAAAAAATATCAAGTCGTTGAGCAGGTACATACAGTTTATGTTTATGTCTTCCTCTACAATTAAACATTTCAAAATTTCTTATGCATTATAATTATTAATTTTATAATTTATTGACTATTTTATGCTTCACGACATCAATATTTCTTAAACAGAAATTGTACACAAAAGTCCTCCTTCCCATATTCAGATTCTGGATATCTAGCATAGTGAAGAAACGTACGACTTTCCTCAGTTAGTGGGCGCCATCTTTGTGGTTGGTTTAATCAGGTGAAATTTTGCTCCAACTTGGAGTAACTTATACAAATTGTAAAAGTTGGAAGTTTTGGGTTTATTTTGCATATAAACAGAAAACCGTAGTCATGATTGACTGGAATCAAAATTTAAATCCAGTATAAAAAGTAATATTCACGGTCCATACAGTATATGCATGTATAAAGATGATATTGTCATTGAAATGCTGCCAGTTTATATCTAAACTATTGGTGGAGACTTGATTTAATTATCGGGATTTTCATTTCAAGTGGATGATACGTGTAGTCTATTGAGTATCTCGACATGGTAAAATATTTAAATGCTTGCTGTGGTCTCTAAAATAAGTAAATGATTCGGAATTAACCGAACATGAGCTATTATTTGCACTATATGTTGTTTTAATACATTTCGAGAGTTGTCAAAAATCTGACAAGTCAGCTATGAACATTACTCTTTAATTATGACAAACACTTTAGTTGCAGTAATGTGCGACGACATCAGGACGCAGTAGTTTCTTAAACTTCAACTACAATAATCATGAGGTCGCAGATTTGATGAAAAATCTGTTTCAGACGCCAGTTATTATTATTCTATACTAATATTATAAAGAGGAAACCTTTGTATTTTTGTAATGAATAGGCTCAAAAACTACTGGACCGATTTCAAAATTTCTTTTACCATTACTTAGAGGGATTCTTCCGAATCCGTATAGGCTACTTTTTATCCCGAAAATCCCGCGGAAATCGAAATTGCGCGGGTAAAACCGCGCGCAACAGCTAGTAAATAATAAAAAAAAATTATATTCTAGGTCCCCCCCCAATTCGTTACATGGCATAACTCATAACACAAGTTTTGCTTGCTTCGAGGATATGTATTTGTTTGGATTGTCTGGGGATTTTATATTACTATTATTTGTTTTAAAATACTCGTATTAAGAAATTCTTATTAATCAATTTAATTGTACTTATTTATTTGTTTACACTTCATTGTATGCCATTAATAAGTACAAAAAATAAGAAATACATAGTAACAATTTTGAAATACAATTGGCGGTCTTATCGCTGGAAAGCAATCTCTACCAGACAACCATGATATCCACTTATGTTTTAATATTATATTGTTAACTTTAAGATAAGTTGTGATAACGTGTACATTTGAATTATTTTCGACAATAACATGTGAGTAAAAGCCACTGTAAGCCCCGACTACACTGTTTAAAACAAGGCTTCAAACTAGGTGAGTTTTGTGTACAACTAATGCCAAGTTTCATCCACACTGTTGTAAGCGGCATTTCAAACAAGTTTGCAACCAAGGTCACGCTAAACCGACAAGGTCAAGCGCAATTTGATTGCAAACAGCCGTGTACACTGAGTCGTATTCGACATTGCATTTTCTTATTCTTAAGTCTCTCCAATGTCCAATTTTAGGACGTGAAACGTGACAGCCTCATACAAAAACTTTTTTTTCTCTTTCTGTCATGGCATTTAGAAACACTTAAAATAAGAGAATTCAATTTCGAATCGGTCCCAATGAATTCTCTTATTTTAAGTGCTTCTTAATGCCTTATCAGAAAGAGAAAAATATCCAAATGTGGCCAAATGGCGAATCGAGCACACGTTTGTAAACCAGCATTGCCTTGGTTTAAAGCCTTGTTTCAAAAGGTTCACAAAACATTTATGAAATAATTCTTCAACAGATCATATTTTGGGACACTGGGATGGGTAACTATGGTGCAGTTCTGATGGCCTACAGAATCCCTGGTGTCGAAGAAAATATGAATGACTTAAGGAACATGAACTCATCCAGATTCCGTTTCCAGCCAATGGAAGACGAAGAGGAAAAACAATGATCTTAGCACGGAAAACTTCGGCATTGCTACTACTTTATTTGCACCTAAATAAATGTAGACATCTGAAAAGAAGTTCTTATCATTTAATTATAAACCATGGCCCTATGATAAACAGTAAGCGGGGAGAAATATTCCTAGGGCGGAAAATTCCTCGCCGCGTATGGTTGGCTTAGAATAAACCTAAAAGGCTATTAAATAAAACACTTTTTAACCAGATTTATCGCGTATATTAACATTTTAAATTTTGACTCGACGTTTCGGTGTCTTTGCAGACCCCGTGGTCACGAGTGACTGAGGTGTCAAGCGTCGGATTGATAGATTGAAAAAGTTATACATCATCATCTCGAGCTGACAGTATCTTGAGTTTCAGGTCGTGCAGCTTGCTGGTTGTTAGATTTAATGTTTTTCAGGATAGGCTCCCATGTCGGTGATAGTTTTCAATCATCATCTCTATTGAAATTAGGGTGTTTTTTAATTTCAATCGCTTCTCTGATCATTCTAGAAATGTAATGCTTCTCTCTAGATAAAATTTTCACAGAGTCAAACCTTAAGTAGTGGTTGGGCTTGTCCATGGAATGCTCACAAACTGCAGACTTTGAAGCTCTTAAAATGTAAATATACGCGATAAATCCGGTTTAAAAGTGTTTTATTTATTTATTTATTTAATAATTTATGTACACACAAGGAAACTTAAATAGACAAACAATTAAATTGATAACAAGGTACAAAGGCAAAGCTTATTTCTAAAAGAAATTTCTACCAGCAAGCCTGAGGCTGGGAAATGAGAAAGAAAAAAAAAAACAAATTAAGTGCGTACAACATACTAATATAGAAAAGATATATTACATACAATACATACATAAACATACATATATGTACATACAATATATACTTATAATTAAATATAAATACATAAAATATATAACAATAAACACGTGTTAAAATAATATCAATAAACGTTCTATAATATAATCGATTTTAAAGACCTATGTTTGGGAGAGATAATGTTCTCTAACTCTTCTTTTAAAAATATGTAGTGTATTAGTGTAGTAATTAATAGTGTATTATTTAATAGTATGAATCGCGAAAACTTAAGACAATATTAACCTAAAAGGCTTTTAACCGCTCAACTGCCTAAGCAGTGATCAGTGAAATGTCCTCAACTGCTTAAGCACTGATCAGTGCGCGAGCGACTAGAGACACTATTTGTTAAATTTTAGCCAATAAATACTCACAACAAAGTTCGAAATTTTTATTTATTTAACACGATATATGGATTAGATTAGGTGACTGGTAACAATATTTAGATACTAAAGGAGAGCACTCTGTACTTGATTCTGTTCATAATGATATAATAAAAGTAGGTACTTTATTTTTCACTAGATTAATCTAAAATAAATACAACTATGTTACTATTTACTTTACATACAACTGATTCGATCGCGGCAAGTGACCTGGCACGCGGATCACTGCTGCGTTGTTTAATGAACTCTTTAACTTTCGGTTAAGTTTACTCAGTAAATAATTCATTCTTTTTAATTATATTTTTTTCCTTTATGTATGATCTCAAACTATTACGTCCTTGAATTTCAAAAGTGACCCGCCAGTTCCCCTGTACAAAAGAAAATCGTGTTAAATACACTATTTATAACTCAATAACGGCCAAACTGATATGGCTGGTAGGTGAGGAGGTAGCTTAGAACCAGGAGAAGGACATTGGATACTTTATACAAATTAAATTAAATTCACAAATTTATTTAGCACAAAACTACAAACAAGACAACACAATAAAAATAACACATACAAAAAGCAAGATTAAAATAAAGAAAAATAATTGACACTGGAACAAAATTACACATTTAAAAAAAATATAAATATAAAGAAAAATAGCAATTAAGTATAATATAAAGTTATAAGATTTTTTTAAATACTCTACATAATATTAAAAGTTGTCCTGTACTGTAGTAAGCGTGTTAAATAGGACACATCTCAGCGTAATGCTGCAGCAAAAGCCACAGCGCTGATTTTCAGATGTGCCCTGGTGATGCGTGTGCTCGTCTGCGCAGCATTTACACTATACATTAATGAAATATGATAAACTTACTTAATAATGAATTTACACTCAATATACAATATGTAATACTATCTATACTTACATAAAATAAAAGCCTGTAAATAAATTAAATAAAATATATACATAAAAATATTAGTTTCAATTAATTTTGGTATGTTGAAACAACTCGTACCCCACTCGGTATTATTAATTGGTGTTGTAATAAATGCCTCTTAAGTGATGTTTTAAAGGATTGCAATGAACCGAGTTTTCGAATGGGTGGTGGTATGTTGTTCCAACATTTGGTGGCCGAGTATCTAAAACTACCACGGAAGGCAGTGGTTCGGTGCCAAGGCATATTATGAGGTCTGCTCAAAACTCGACAGTCCCTACTTTTAGCGCGCCACTCTAGTTTACCTAAGAGATATTCGGGGCAGCCAGTTCTAATCACACCAAACAGTAGGGAGGCCAAATGTAACTCCCGGCGTAAGGCCATTTTAAGCAGACCCGCGTTGTTAAGAAAGGGGGTAACATGTGTTCGGGGAGGGATCTTAAAGCAGTACCGAGCACAAGCATTCTGCACTCTCTATAAAAGACGATCGGTGCGTGCAAGAAGACGTGGGCCATACACCAGGCTACCGTATGTCAACTTAGATAGTATTAGCGCCTCACACAACTTAACACGCAACTCAACATTGAGAAAATCCCGAATTTTATACAGTACATGAAGCCTATAAAAACAATTTTTGACAGTTTCCACTACATGCTGCTCAAAGCGCAACTGTTCATCAATGAGCACCCCTAAATTGCGAGCTATTGGCACACGTTCCACTTGTTCACCTTTTATGTACACCAAAGGATCTTGAGCCGATATATTTAGTACTTGGGTTGGAGATCCAAAGACCAT